>JACEGR010004680.1:0-83852 GCA_014170235.1 Listronotus bonariensis | reverse complement strand
TTGTGAGTTTTTACGTGAACAATGAACCTGTTTTAGTAAAAGTAATTTAAAAAATATTTATTTTTAAGGTGACCTTTTTTCCTTTTTAAATTTTTCTGGCCCATTTTGGATTTTGCCCTACAGACTACAGAACGACGCTCGGCTATACTTCGGCCTTTCCATTACCCCCATCCCCCAGGAAATTAAGTTATCTACGCACTACCACTGTATGGGAGCGGACATTTAAAAAAAAATTGAGTAACAAAAAATATAATAATATTTTTTACAGTGGTCATATTAATAGTCATACATTAGTCGGTTTTAAGGTAAAAGTCATTAAATACGTTTTTTCGAAAGAATAGTTAAGCAAATCTAATAAGAGACTCGCAGTAAAAGTTTTTATATGAATAAAAAACTTATAAATTACATTTATGACTTCTATGCAGATTCAGTAAAATATTAAATATGAAAAAGACGGCTTTTTTTTCATTACTAACTGGGAATAAAATCGATGTTATATCCTAATATCTAAAATGTCACTTACAATCAGGGCCGTAGCCTACCGGGGGCTGGAGGGGCGGAATATTTTTGAATTAAAGGGCGGAAAGGTTAGGGCGCTATATAGGAAGTGGTGATGTTTTGAGACTTGGAAAGTAGTACTAATTCTAAAGGAGGAGGACCTTCTTTTGGTCTTGAAAAATTTGTAAACCTCAACTCACATTTTCTTCTAGGGGCGACAAAAAATGTTTTTCACCACGGCGCGGCGCAATATACCCTAGCCCTTTACTATTAAACACACGATATTTTATACTTATTGTGGGAAGTATAGCTGCATGATTCGCTGGTTGTCTAACAACACCTATAAAACTGCAAAAACAGAAGATTTAGAACTAATAAACCTACTGGTTAGTAGAGGGAGTTACCTACCAGCCTCTAAATGAAAGGAAGCAAGTTGATTAAAGTAGCGTTTGAGAAATTTGTATAAAATAATGAATTATGGATTGTGGAGCCATCCATATAATGAATATGACGGCGATTTTCAACTAGGTACAGAAATTTCTGATGGAAAGGGTGTAAAATATCTCTTTGTTTGCCTCTTTCTATTATATTCAAAAGTAAGCAATTTGAAAAGAGAGCATCACTAAGTTACATTTTTTAAATATGAATCTAGTAATATTTTTATCAGAAAGTTCAAAGCCAATTTTATTTTAAATTCACCGGTGTATCTCACATGTTGGTTTAACTGTATTTCTCAGAATTCAATAAAAATTGTAGGAGGCTCTTCGAAAACACGAATAACTTAACAGTGCTCAACTAAAAAGTCAACAAAAAATGATTTACTGATACAATAAAAAAAACAATTTAAATTTAAATTCCGTAAATCCGGGACTGCGGATTGACCCGGCGCAATGTTTAAAAGCCGTCCGTTTAAGAGAAAAAAAAACATAAATTATGATAATAACTTGGAAGAAGGCTTTTTAAAATTTTATAAAAAGTGATTACACGTCCCATTTTGGCGGGACAGTTCCACTTTTTGCGGTAGTGTCCCGCCTTTTGATAGCGTCCCAACGATTTTTCGGAGGACTGGGTGTAAATAAATAGATATGAATGTTTTCGCGGAGGTAAAGACCTTTTTTTGTCCTTTAATAAATTTTAGGGCAGGATAGATATAAAATTTGAGCCAGCAAAGACGAGGTGACGAGGACCCTTTTTTTTAAGCTTTTTTTTAATGTGGTCCCTTTAAGTTTAAACTAAACCAATATGACGTCAATAACTGACGGGTATAAAAGAAAACATTCTTGCTGGCGAATTACTTATAAAACTTAAGAATATACAGTGTGTCCGAAATTGGTATGGAATGTATTAAGATATTAAAACTATAGGCAAGGCGCAAATTGTCGCACGCGTAAGACTCGTCCTAATTTGCGGCTTGCCTTAGACACAGAGATGGTTAAATGGAAAAAGTTGTGGGCCATTTAACCGTTAATCTAATGCCGTTTTGATGACGGCTGTATCTTGTTTGGTTTTTAATATATTTTGAAAAATTTAAAATGTGCAGTTTTAGAAAAAGTGCTGTATTATTTTTATTTTTCATTATTTTAACGAGTGAAATCTGTAAAAAAACATTATTTAAACAACTTTAAAAGGACAAATGATTTCCTGGATTCAAATTTTAATTTCAACGTTTTGGTTTTAATACACTATCATCAACTTTTGTTTTTCTTACTCACATTTTTAAAAACGTTTTCCCCTTTAAATTGATGTATAACACTTTATAAAAATATGTTTTGTAAGACCGGGCGTAAAATACAATTCTACGCTACCATTTGAGAGCGCAAAATTGCACTTTACGCCTTAGGGCAGAAAAGTTTAAAAATGCCCGCACTTTAGGGATACATTTATAAAACAATAATAAAATTAAATATTGCCCCTTTTTGGTAAAATACCAACCTATTTATTTATACTTATGTTAAAAATACACTGATTACAATTTCAAACATTAAAAACTGGTAAATTTTCTCCTGCCGATTCTCTTTGGCGTATAATACCAATCTAGATATATAAAACAAAAAGACAAAAATAGGTACAGAGAATGCTTGGTCATTAATTTCAGTCGTACAAAAAATATTGTTTGCACCTCTGGCGTAAAGCACTTTTACGACCTCAGCTGATTTTTATGTTTATTTGTTAAAACCTTTGCAGTTATTTTAAATAATAAGTCATAACTTTATTAACTGTAATTTGCAATGAGCAGAGCACTTTAATCAGTTTCAAGAATAAAAAGGACAAGTAAAGGTTGATTCACCCAAGTACAGTGCCAAGTACACGTTTAAATCGACTTTCAGTGTGTTAAACTCTAGTAAGTATAGAGATTAGACAAAGAATGCCGGCATGTAAACATTTCAGATAGAATCCAATTATTTCAAGAAATTATTCGTGGTTTTAGAAAAAATTTCCGGAAATAAATTAAGCACTAGTGGTATTAAAAAAGTGAAAATAAATTAGGATGCCGAATAAAGAACCACACAATGAGATTAGATAGATTCTTTGCTGATCTGACCCGCAGAGAGTGTAAAAATGATTATTTTCATTAAGTTAGATAAAGATGCAACACTGAAATAACCGCCGCCGCGCAGGTAAAATAAAATAGGTATGTTTTTTCATGTTTTGTGCAGGCAACCAAATAAACACGTAGTAAGTTATTGAATTTTGTATGAAAACCATTAATCACTAAACTAAATTTAAAGATAATAGATTAATTATTAATTTTAACGTTTTAGAAATACCTTTAAATACACCTTTCAGTTTAAATACATTTTGAAAAGGGCAAATATTAACCTCACTTCTGCTTAAAGGTTGTCTTTCTGTTTATAAAAGTTCTTTATTGTATCAGCATAAATACGGAAAAAAAATATATGCGTAAATGTCTAATTTATGATTGAATTTTAAGCACATTGTATTTTTTTACTTTATACTTGTGCTATAGAAAAAATTTAAAAACGACTATTTTAATTTAAGCAAATTTAAATTTGGCGGGATTTTACCTGTCGGTAGTCAAGCGTCACGTGACCCACGCTCGCCGCCATTTCTTCGAATAAACAACGACCGGGAAGGTTCGTGTGATTTTAGTGAACGTTTTGTGTGGATAAATCCTAAATTAATTTGTAAAAATGTCTGAAGTTGAATCCACTAATGCCAATAATGCTGTTAATGAAGAAAACAACCAAGTAAGTACCTCAATTACATTATTTTCAACGATTTCGGCTCAAGAACTTGGGCAATGTGCACATAATATTGAAGTGTCGTTAGACTGTGACGTGCGTCGGCTAGCCCAATATGTATGTTTGGTTTAAGATCAAGTTTTTAATAAGTGTTTTTTCACATTCAAAGCGACGCGTTTATAGGATCCATATATAACTTATTTTTTCAGTATATTCAATTTTTCTATTACTTATTTTCCTCCTAGAGGATATTTGGGGTTATTAGGGTCATTCATGATAACTTATCAATCGGCCAATCGCTTTAAAAAGGATTAAAAATGAAAAATTTAAGATGTACGCCGTGGATTATGAATCAAGCTATGGACATACGTTTGGCGCGTTATTTCTGTTCTAGAAGTGCTCGCTTGCTAAAAAGCACGTCGCATAGCATTGTTTACATTTTGGAGGGAAAATTTAAGAATCCCTCTTTGAAGTTCATTCACATTTTAGTGCATGATGCTACAATAATTTTGAGACAAAATTTTTGGGGTTATCTCATTCCTTTTTCTATTGTTTATATAATTTAATAATGTTCCTTTTTTTTTAGAATGAAAAGACTCCCAGGGGTAAAAAATCTAAATCCCCTAGAGTATCTGCTATAGACAGGGTACGAGAGGAGAGTGAAGCTATAACAAAGGTAAATAACCTATTTTATATATTTTTTTATTTATAGCATTCCAAGTTTTTAACTCAGTTTTTACCCCGAGTACAATATCTTTAACTCGCAAAACTTTCACCTAAGAGTCATGGGTAAGGGACTAAATCTCGTAACTGTTTACTTGCCATGTTGGGCCCTGTTTTAATTTTTCCCTATGGCTTACATTTTTGCCAAAATTCCCTACATGATTTATGGTTGATATCACTAATAGTCATGTTTCTTATTCAAATGTTCTGGTTAAACTTGCATAGTTACGCTTGTAAAAGTGCAACTTTAATACATCTTACTTGTTATTTAATTCATATTTTAAGAAATGTATGTATAATTATCTGGTTTTACTACTAAAGTGATTAAATAGTAACAATGGTTGCATCTAATGTTACTTAAGAACTGGATCACAAAAACTTGCTGCATATCATAACCAGTTTGCATTGTTTGAAGAGACTAAAGAAATTGTTTAGGTCATCATTTATTATGTTTGCCAGTAAATTAAAAAAAATATATTTATATCTTGTTATATGAATTTGATGATAATTGTGGTTCCTGGACCACCCCTGGTCCCCCTAATGTTTCCATTGATTTTAGTTTTTACAAGAAAATCATATTTTTTTTGGTTATTATATTATTGCATTTTTAAATTGTTTCTCTAAAAATTTCATCACATTCTTATATAATAGTTTTTTTCTAGTAAACTTTATTCAGTGTCATAATAAATTATTTCTTTAAAACTGATTATAATATCATAATCCTTTAACATTAATTTTTAATAGGCTTGGATATCAAAAAGTGCTAGTCTAAATAACTCCACTGTGAAATAGCAAAAGAGTCTTTTAAGCAAATTGACATCTGTTATATCTAGTTTGAGAATAGACTGTATTGTCAACGTTCTAACTTTAAAACTCCCCTTAGAAACACTGTTTAAATAGCAACATGTAAAACTCTTTTTGCATATTAAAACAATGCAAAAACATTAAATGACCAATTTTTCAATTAGACTCTTTTGCCTTTGCACAATAGAACTCTCATACATCTTTTATCTTGTATTGTTGGTTTAAAGGTAAAACTCACCACTCAACTTATACCCATTATTTTTAACTAGTAAAATGTTTTGTGTCCTAGGAAATAGAAAATAATATCATTTTTTCTTTGTGAAAAAAGACAATGATTAGTTCAAATGTTTAAAAGTTTTATTTTATTTTGTTTTAGTAAAATCTGATAATTTTATATTAACCTTTTAATTGATGACTTGCTTTTTTTTTTTTTTTACGTTGCTGGTGACGTGGGGCCTCACAGGACTTCACATTAGTAGTCTTATTTTGTAGAATTATATTACGGGCACTGACTTTTGTCTTATTATATGATAACTACATAATATGTAGTTATCATATAGTTATATATTATAATTATTATAATTATATTATTTACCTCCTAATTAAAATAATCGAGATATAAGAAATAATTTATTTTTCTATTAGGGCACAGTAACCATCATTTAACGATCAAAAAACTTAACAAATTGACTTCTTCTACATTTTTGTGGAAAACATAACAAAACATGAACTTCTAACTCAAATTATACTTTTTATACGTAAATTGAACATAATAAAACCAAGTTTTCCTTTAAATTGAAAAAAATATGTTGGGCCTGAGAGCCTGCAACAATACTTTTGCGTGGGCCATACTTACCGATTTCGCTGCGGCCGACACAACTATACCTCTACGGTATGGGCGCAACTAAACGGAAGAAGGTGCTAGAGGAGAAAAGGGGGTGAAATTAAGTTTCTCGTCACTCAGCCGCTCTCAGGCCCCAAGTCACCAGTTAAAGGTTGAAGAACTTTCTAAGTAACTAGGGTTACTAACTTTAAACCAATGTAATCCATTTTTTGTTTTTAGGTGTTGTTCTTCAATATAATGTGAGCCAGAATATAGTTCCTAATCTTGCATAGAATATTGTCAAAATGTCAATTCACAAAACATCAATTGTGAATTGCTCTTATATTTATCTGCACCATTGCCCTTAAGTTTTTTTTTTTTTTATAAAATAAATATTTGCATAAAGTTATCCAAAATTAATTATAAAGTTAATCACCTGTTGTTCAGATGGTTTTCCCAAGGTGTTTTTCAAAGTAAGAGGGAGAAAAATATTTCTATTTAAAATTTTTATCAAATTACTAATTTTTATGGTATTGATATTTATTAGTAGTTGTCGGTTTAAGGTGAAAGTTACTTAGTAAATTTTGTGGCAAAAAAATATTTCATTACAAATTTTGTATAAAATTGTTGCTATTCCCTGAACCATAAAAATTCACTTGATGAGTTTTACCTCTAAACTGATGTAGTATTAACATGGGTTAAAATGGACACCATTTGTAAAGTTTTGCAGTTGTGTTCTTGAGCCCCAATACTTCATAATATTTAATTCTATTAACTTAAAATTCTTCTGCCATTGTACTTTATCCCTTTATCCTTGGTTTGAATTTTGAGGCAAAAGATTGAAGACTTTGATTTTTACTCAATCATTTTGTTTTTTAAAAATCGGCCCAACCTTTTTAAAATTTAGCTTAATTTTTGTATGAACAGTACAGTTTTAACGACTACTGGCCCATTGGTCTGGATAGTTTCGGCCGATTTTAGCAGAACAAAGTGACAGCAAGTAGAAAATCAAAGGGCCCTTTAAAAAATGAGGTACTGTGTGACCCCCTTTCATTTTAAAACAAAATGCTAGTGTCCCTTGGCTATAGATCTAACACTCTTAAGAACAACACCGCTTTGTTATTGTCTGGATTCAAGTCAAGTAGCGTAGTTAATTATTATAACATTGTTGGCAAGCTTTTATAAGCGAAAATCTATGTGATAAATCGGCGATACGGTACCGTTGGCGTTGGCATGGTGTTTTTCTTACAGCATTTAAACTACCCTTTTACCCAAATTTTACCTGATTTCGATATTTTGTCCATTTAAAGGGTTAAAGGAGAGGGAACTTTTAGACACCGTACTTTGTTACTATATAGGGTGTGCAGAAAGGTAAGGTCATAAAAAGATAGGGGTGATAGAGTAAGCTAAAACAATGTTGGTACTTTTACTTAAAAAGTTTTATCGCGTTCATTAGGAAATATATTTACTGAAACTATAGTCATCTATTAAGTTAAGGCTCACAAATACCATTTTTAATAGTTTAACCACATTTTAATAATTTGCTCAAAAAAAATCTATTACATAGAAAATGCTGGTTCTCTGGATTTTAAATGTAATTTTATGAAAAACGGTCCGAGATTTAAATGAAGTATATATATATATGTGCAGACACCCTGTGTATTAATAAGTGCTGTATTATTTTATTAAACTTAATATTGCTTTTATTACAGGGGTTAGATACTCCTCCAGAAGGCAGAAGGGTTACTCGATCAGCTGCTAAAGGTGTTACCGCCACTCCTCAACCTCCAGCTAAAAAAGAACGTAAAAGTAGTGCGGCATCTACACCTTCAGGGAAAAGAGGCCGACGCCCCAAGAAGGTAGAACCTGAAGAAAGTCCGAACCCCAAGATGAAACCAAAGCAAATGAGGTATGTGCTATTAGGTTTGTTCCACCAGGCTGTCAGAAATGTTTGCAATCGTTCGGATTCTGCGCACGTCAAATTTGTCGTTCTAGCAGTGCCATGTTTGTAACATTATACTATTGTTTGTTGTTCCAGCAGTAGTTTTAGAATGTTGGAAACATGTTGAAACTGTTTGAAAGTTTACAAACTTTTTCAAACATTACGTTCCAGCAGAAAACTATTGCCAACATTTCTGACTAATGTTTGTAAAAATTTGCGTTTTACGATTGTTGCTAACATGTTTCCAACATTTTGCTGGAACAAACCTATTGTGTCTTAGGGCGGAATTCCATTGAGGCAACATTGGTCGACATATTGCATGCCACATTAAATTTTATTTATTTATTAATAATTTTAATGATATGTTAACTAATTAATGAAAAGTTTAATAATAAGAAAATTTAAAGAAATAATAATAAATATTATTTATTAATTTTATAACTATTATTTTATTTATTTATTTATTTTTATTTATTATTTATTATAAACAATAATAAAAATTATTGTGGCATGCGATATGTCGCCTAGTGTTGCCTCAATGGAATTACCCCTTTACATTTTTGAATCTTAAAGTAATACCAATACTTTGTGGCTTTTCTAATTAGGTCTATTGTCACAGTCAACTTTTTATATGGAATAATTTTTAAGTTGGTATTTTTCTCTTAACACAGTATAGAATGCAAAAAATAATAACATTTTTCACATAAAATTTTATTCGAAAATACTTCATTTCCAAGATACAAGGTGTTAAAGTTTTAAGAAAAAAATTTCTTTATCATAACTTTCCTACCACTCCAGGTTATGTCAACAAAATTTAGAAGATATCTTTTAACCATTACGTTACATTTTTGGCTTTAACAAAATAAAAGCCATTTTAATGCATGGCAAAATTGCCAAAAATCTGATATGGTGTTTTGTATGTAAAATTTAAATTACAACTACTGATTATTTTTTTATTGGGTTTAAATTGTAGTAATGTAAGTTTTGACCTTTTTTAATGCAAATAAGACAAACACAAATATTACATACAAAACACCATATCAGATTTTAGAGATTTTGCCATGCATCAATATGGTTTTTATTTTTTTAAATGAAAACCATTTGTCGTAAGGAAAAATATCAGGAAACCAAATTAACTCCAAAGTAAATAATTATTCTACAAACAATATTGATTTAAAGAAAAAGCAGTGGCGTACTATTTTTTTATTTAAAAAAATTCAATGCAAATCTTGTTCGAACGGCACTGGTAAATCTTTTAACAAACTTCAACAGCCAAAAATGTAACATAAAGGTTAAATATTTATAAAAAAATTAAGATATTTTATGCACTGCGTGTAATGTCCGTTTCTTTTTTATATAAATATACTTGAATGCAAGTGCAAATCAATAATTAAATTATATGTACAGGGTGTTCCACCGGGAACTGCCGCGATCGATTTCTAGAAAAAGTACGCAGTGGTTTCCGGTGGAACACCCTGTATATTAAATGACACAGAATGTATTTAATTTTTTTTTCTTTATTCAATTTTAACAAGGTTAACTATGACTTTGTTTATGAAAATTTAGCATGTTCCTGTAAAGACGTAAAGAGTGATAATATCACAGTGTTCAGTAGCAGCTACTTTTAGATAGCAGTAGCAGGATCACCGATATCAAAAAATCACTGTTAAGCCCACTGCTACCTGGAGTGGTAGGAAAGTCATGATAAAAAGGCATTTTTTTCTTAAAACTTTAACAGCCTGTATTTTAAAAGCATTTTCCAAACATATTTTATTTAAAAAATGTTCTTATTTTCTTGCATTTTATATTGTGTTAAGAGAAAAATACCAACTTAAAATCACCCTCTTTAAAAAGAGGCGTAAACTTGCCATACTGGTAAGTTTTTTAAAGAGGTCCTTGTGGGCCGGGTGCCGTACATGTACTGCTTTTATGCAGTAGCTTTGAACGGTTGATGTAGGAGTTTTAGGTCTTCTGCATTTTTACTAGACAGGTGCCGCTATACACATTAAACCTAACCGAATGCCGTAAATGTACATCGGAAATATTGTCACGAAGGGACTGATGCCGTATCGATACGGCAGTTTTAAAAATAATTAGGTTTCCTGACGCCGTCCTAGCGGAAGAGCGCCCAACAATTCAGTTCGTCCCGAATGGGTTAAAAATATAGCCTATAAAAGAATTTCATCTGTCCAAAATGATACATACTTAAAAAAAAAAATGATTTTTTAGTTGTATGTTTTATGCCCATTTTATTATCATTCTCTAAATGACTTTCATTGAACTAATAATACTGGCTTCAATAGACATTTTTTTTTTTTACTTTTGACTGGTTATCATTTGTTAAAAAAATTATATAGGCAAATTTTTGCATTATTAAAATTCATTAATTTTAACAATTTTTAAAAATGCTTTATACCTGGCAATAATTCTAATGAAAATTCCGCCTCAAAATTATTATAAAATAGTTACTTTCAGTTTATTGTCAAGCACTTAACAGCAATTATACAGAATGTCCAGTAATTCTACTAACAAACTTTGAATAGTAAATAACAAAGGTGATTTTTTTACTGTAGAATTTGACATTAGCGATACAAAATGACCATGCTGAGAAATGGTTTCTAGTTATTTACGCGAAAATCATACATCAAATAAAAAAGTTAAGAGATCATAGTTGTTCCAAACTAAATGGGAATTTAAAAAAATATTTTTATTAGAAAATGCATTGGCATACTATATTTTGAATGTCAAAAAATATCTTCTGATGCATCGGAGGCGTCACCAAATTTTTAACACCTTGTAGTTCAAAAGCTTAAGGGGGGTAAGGTATTTAATTTACAACTCACGTTTTCAAAGTCGGTGCCCCTGACAACTCCAAAACTACTGCACCGATCCTTTTGAAATTTTAAACACTATTTCTGTACATCATTTACGAGGTAACGCTGTCGAGTTTTTTTAAGCGCATTGGTTTAAGGGGGGTAAGGTATTCAATTCACAACTCACGTTTTCAAAGTCGGTGCCCCTGATAACTCCAAAACTACTGCACCAACCCTTTTGAAATTTTAAACACTATTTCTGCACATCATTTACGAGGGTAACGCTGTCGAGTTTTTTTCTATAATTTTGATTTTGCAATAACAAATTAGCCGATTTTTTCCCACAAAATTGTGTTTTTCACTTCAAAGTGTTCGAAAAAATGAAAAAATTTGGAAAAAACAAAAAACTCGACAGCGTTAACTGGGGAAAACTATTATCTAACGAATGAACTTTGATTTTTTGATTTCGGATGATCCAGCACCAAGTTAGTGAGGGGCACCGCAACAGGGCCGTATTAAGGGTATGAGGCGCCCTAGGCTAGAATTCCCAGAGCGCCTATTTTCGTACAAAAAAAAAAAAATCATTCTCTCCCTTTTCGCCTCTATTTTCTTTATATCCCCGCAGAAAGATTAGTTCTAATCCTCACCCGACCTAAACTTTTTTAGAAACTTCCCTGTGTAGAGCCTATTACTCCCCTATCTGGCGCCTATTTTTTTCATGGCGCCCTAGGCTGTAGCCTAGTCAGCCTAATGGATAATACGGCACTGCACCGCAATTCAACTTTTTTCGAGGCACGTCCGAACAATTGCTGCCATTGCCGTATTTTTTAATATTTTTTGTAAAAATTTGATGAAACATTCTTCGAATGTCATACTTTAATGTACCATTGGTTGAGTAAATAAATTTTAACTGTGTCGTCAGAAAAAAATCACGAAAACATGGCTTTTTTGTATTGATTTGACCTTAGCCCCCCTTAAGACGTTTTGGTTCATAAAAAGTTTTTCTTTAATTTTTCCTTGTAAATAAGCCCTCAAACTTGTTAGAGTTACTGGACACCTGTATTTTTTTTTAAATCTTAACTGTTTTACAATATTTTACTAATGTAGTTTTTTCTTCTAGGATGCTTCTGTGACAGAGTCAGAAGAAAAAATGAAAAAGAAGCAGTAAAAAATAATGATTCGTCAGCAGAATCTTCCAGAGTCCAAGTCTGAAGCTGAACCAATGGAGACTAACTCACATGAAGAAAAGATGAAGCTGCAAATAACAATGCTGCTGAGTCTTCCAAGGTAAATAGCTTTTAAAAACATTGTTTTAGTAAATGCAAGAAATACAAAAGTTCTACAGATTTAATTTGTAATAAGAAAATTCCCTAAATCTATTAGCCTGTAGCAGGTGTTTATTGATTACAAACATTTTTCTAAATAAATTTTCCTTATGACATTTTGCTTAAAAATAAAAAATTAACGGTGTATTCTTGGAGAACAATCATGTTTTTGTAAGTTTTTTGCGAACCCAGTATACAAAATCAACAATTTATTTCCTTAAATCCTATTTTTGGACCGTCTGTATATGTCTATAATAAATTATCATACCAATGTATAACATAAAACATTTCGTTTTTGCAGGAACCCGAGGCGACGGAAAATGGCGCTAAAGAAGACAGTGTAGATGCAGCTACCTCTGAGGATGAAAAAGAGAAGAAGGAAGAGGAGCCTGCAAGTAGCACAAACAGTGAAGAGGCCTCTGAGGCAGTCACCCCTGCGGCCGATGCCCCCTCAACGGAGGAAGAGAAACCGGCAGAATAATTACGCAATGGCCGTTTTTATATTATTAACGCGGTAGGTTAATGAAGTACAATGGTAAAATAAGGGTTATGTTGTGGGAGTAAGTTTGTATTGGGTCGATCGAAAATAGTGTTTAAAATAACAAGTTTTTATTCAAGAATGCCTTTGTTTATGCCCTGCCAAAAGTTTTGTTTTTAAATTAAGGCCAATGATTTAAAATTAGTGCTGAAAGAATAGTTCCAAATTGTTCAGAAGTATTCTATTAGCACACAAGGTAAAGCTAAATAAATTAGAATAAAATGCATAAAAAGTATGTTAAGTTTTAAAACCCCATATACTATTTATTCCCACTAATAACATACTAACTTGGCTTATTTTACTACTGTATAAATCTAATTAAACATTGATTTGTAATATTCCTCGACAAATATATTAATTACAGAATGGTTATTTTTAAAAGTTTTGTTTGGTTATTGTAAGTGTGGTTTGAAGGTGAGCGGTTTCGATGCAAAATGGACGGTAACATGGAAAATAAAAACAAGATTCTAAAAATTTTTGACAATTTTTGCCAACTTTATTAAAAAGTTATCAACCGAGTCATTAGCTGTTACTTTTTCCTTTTAATTAAATTTTGATGTGTCCAATTTTTCCTGTTGCCATCTTTCATTTCAAAATCTAATAAAAATAAAGGAAGTTTTTATGGAAACCTGGGTAACTTATTTTCATTTATTGTCTAAAATATTTTTGCTTGTAAAAACACTTCATAGTATACCTGTAAAGGCTTCAAAATTATGACATGTTGTGGAAGGTAATTGCCTTACATTTGACAGTAAGATGATAAATTACATTTTTGTTTTAAAAATGACGTTTAATCTGTTGTTTAACTGTCAAGACAGTTAAAACAACAGATTAAAAGTAAGTTATTATAACAACACATAATCCATTGTTTAACTAAGAATGTAAGAAGTGTTTTTAATGTTGTAAAAATGTGACCTAAAATGGTAAAAGTGGATTTTAATTTACTAGGTTTTTGTAAATTTTCCATAATTTGTATTAAATATAAGTTAAGGTCTAGTCGCTGATGTAGTTATCGTCAACCTATCCATAGGTTAGTGTCATTCTTTTGTATATTTGTCTTTTGTTTGGCGATAACTGGCATGTTAGACTTTTCCTATTATTCAAATTTAGCCGTTTTCCCATAAAATATTAATAAATGAAGTCAAGTGCAGTACATATGTGCATATGTACCTGAATCTCCATCTATTCATGGTTTCAGTGTAAATTATTTGATAACAAAACTATTGAGTTAAGAGTGACGTTTAAGTTAACATCCTACTAGAATTATTATAATTATGTATACTTACATAGCGTAAGGCTTAAACATTTTCCTGAAAATTATTAATAGCAAAACTTCACGTGATTTTACAGCTTCAATTTTTGTTATCAAAATATTTTATACTTTTCATAATGCAGTTTATATAAGTTCCCTTTAGTCTTGTATATGGTTGTCTAGATTATTAATACAAAAATTTTAGCAAAAAGTATTCCAGAGCGTTATTGAATAGATATTTATCTATATCAGAGCTTGTGCAATTTTTGTTGCTAATGTTAAGAATAAAAAGTTTAGGTGGCTGCAAATTGTAAAATAACTTTTCCATATACAAGAACTCTAAGTTGTTGCTTTAAATGACAATTATCCACTTATAGCACTAGTTTCTATAACCATAGTATTGATACTTGGTAGAATAAATTAAATATTAGCAAAGAAGCAATAGTTCTTTAGGGAACAACACTATTGAAGATTAATTTTGAGCACTTAATAAAAACACTTGTCACTGTCAGAGCGGTAACAAAAATTCTTTAGAGTATCTAAGCACTTAAAGTACATTAGGTAAAATATTTTTGAGTTTCTTAGGACTTCTTAAGGATTTTACATATCTTTGGAGGTCTTAGATATTATAGTACATATCTTACATACTTATTTGAGGTGTGTTAAGAGTATATTAGATCTTTCAGTTTGGCTTGTTACAGCATCCAGGTACTATTAATAAATATCTTTAGAAATAGTTACTCTAACAGAAATATTTATCGGCTTAGAGTAACAAGATACTTTTTGTAGTATCTTTTACAACTCTGGTCACTATGTTGTAAATATTATCTAGAGTGGTCTATGTATATAGTATTACTAGAAACTTCATAATATGGCATTAGTTAAAGATATTTTAGAGCTCAGAATATGTCTTCAAGAGTGGCTTAAACTGCTGCTGTATTGTCTTATTTGGATTTCTGTAATAGTTAGGAGTCAAAATGTTGTTTTAAGTTTTCCATCAATTTTTATCATCACAAGCATACAAGTTGTCAAAAGTAATTGAAATGGTTTGATTTGGAATTTATTAATTTTCGTATGAATGCACTAAAGTAAACATTTCAAATATTCTTAAAATACTGTAGTCTTATCAATTGTTTGTATTTTTATAGACTTATGTAGTAATATATTTTATTTTTTTCTTCGACGTGAAGTTAAAAAGTAATGTCTTATTTTATATTTATGTAATAATCTATAACGTACGGTTAAATCAATGTGAAAAAATAAATTTTCATTAGACATAATAAATCGTTAGTTTTATTTAACCCTTAGTATTAAATCCTTATATCCTGGAATCAATGACATACTGGGTATCCTTTAACAGATCCACAATTTTAAAAGTTGCAAATAATAGTAGTGCAAGGGCTAGCAATGAAAGGGACTTCATGATAATAACTCTTTTACTTCACGAAAGAAGGGCGGCGAAATTACTAACAAAATAGAAGTCGTACTTTAGTGTTACGCGATAAACAGGTTTAAAAGAATATAGTGGCGTACCTTTTTTTAACTGACTTGAAAAAGAAGGTTATCAATTTGCCTGTATGTTTTATTTTTGTCAGAAATATTTGTCCAGGAGTAAGCTCCTGATGCCACTGGAATTTATACAGGGTGATTCAAAAATCGATCACGAAACTTAAGTGGGTGATTATACTTGACAAAAACAGGGTAGAGCTTCATATAATTTTTTTTAATGTCATTCGTTTTGGAGTTACAAGCCGTCAAAGTTCAATTTTTATTTTGGTTTTTCGCCATATTGCATTAATTTTTAACCAATCCAGTTGATATTTGGCACACAAATCGAGCTTTGCAGATTCTAAAATTTTAAGATAAAAGTACTTTTTTAAATACCACCAGAGGGCAATTTAACTAAAACTTAAAATTTATTTAAATCGTAACTTTTTTATTTTGACAGATATCGCAAAGCAGGGGGCGCCATTTTATAAACAATCAAATTACCTACATACATACAGGATGTCCAGTAACTCAACCGACAAACTTTACAGGGTGATTCTACAACAGAAAATAAGAAAAAAACATCATATAAATATTTGTCTTAACGTCTTAGTTTTTGAACTACGGTATGTTAAATATTAAAAAAAACTTTTTTTTTAAATAATTAACACCCTGTGTCTATGTAGGTAATTTAATTGAAATTGATGAAAACTTTGATGTCTATTGGTACCTAAACGGCGAGGTTTATCGACTTTAATAAGGAGTACCTTATTTTTTAAGTTTTTGATTGTCTATAAAATGGCACTCCCAGCTTTGCGATATCTGTCAAAATAAAAAAGTTATGATGTAAATAAATTTTAAGTTTTAGGTAAAGTGCCCTCTGGCGGTATTTAAAAAAGTATTTTTGTCTTAAAATTTTAGAATCTGCAAAGCTCGATTTGTGTGGCAAATATCAACTGGATTGGTTAAAAAATAAATGCAATATGGCGAAAAAACAAAATAAAAATTAAACTTTGACGGCTTGTAACTCAAAAACGAATGACATTTTGAAAAAAATTATATGAAGCTCTACCCAGTACTTTTATTGTAAATTAAAATATATCAGCGAATAAATACTCGATTTCAATGAAAGATAGTTTTTGTGCTAGTGAATAGTAGACCAACAGAAAGATACTTGAAAAATCTTGTTAATAATTAGTTTTATAATTTAAAAAAAAAAGTCATTTAGCTAACTTCTTTGTGTTGTGAAAGATTTTTTTATTTATAAAAATGTTTATTTATTTATTAACTAAATGATGGCCCGAAATTGAAGTTCTCTCTTACCAGAAAAAAGATATAAACGCTTGAATGTTCTAGCCACCGGTTTTATTTAGCCTGGAAAACCGCAGACGGTAGAAGTATTCTCGAAACCTCGCGTTCGGTAGAGCGCCTCCGCCCGCGCTATTTAATACATTCAATGGCTAAATTGGCTAAATAAAACCGGTCTCTGGTAAGAGAAAATATTGTTTAGATTCAAAAAATAAATAAATAAAATAAAAATTTTAAAAACCTTTTCAGGGTATTACTTTCAACCTATAAATCAAAATATGTTCATAGATACATTAACATTAAAAGTCGATTTTAGAGTCCCACTTAAGAAATTTTGACACTGTAGGTTCTGTCTGCATGGCATTATGCCGAATAAAGGTAGTAGGGGAGGTCTGGGAAGCCCGCCCACCTAAGCAAATTTGAATATTCTAAAATATCAGTAACATATAGGTCTCTATTAAAATTGCTCTACCGAAACTGCCGCCGAAACTGAACCGAAACCGAAATTTCGGTCAGACACTAATACTTACACAGTGTGTCGAAAATTAATAGGGAATGTATTGGGATATTGAAAACTATAAGATATAGAAAGATGGTAAGATGGGGAAAGTTGTGGGCCATGTAATAGTTAATCTAATGACGTTTTGATGATGGCTGTATCCTATTTTGTTTTTAAGTTATTTGGAAAAAACTGAAAATGTGCATTTTAGAAAAAGAACTACAGCTTTTTTGTTTTAAATAATGTTTAAAATCTGTAAAAACATTATTGGGGCAGCTTTTTAAGAACAATGCTTTTCTGTATTCAGATTTTAATTTCGACTTTTCGGTTTTGCAATACCATCATAAACTTTCGTTTTTCTTATAGCGGCCATTTTGTTTTTTGCATATTTTTAAAGAACGTTGTTTTTTTCTTTAAAATGAGGTATAAAACTTAATAGGTATTTTTGGTTTTATGTCAAAAATCGTCAATTTTTTTTTTTTTTGTTCGAGTTGTCCATGACTGCGGAAGCCATTAGCTCTAGAAACAATTGTCATTTATTTTTCACTAAGGGCCTATGTTGGGAAAGTAATACATTTTTATATCTAACTTTTATAAACTTTTGTAGCCAAACAAATATGGATACTTACCTTATGTGCATCGGCACATTAAAATATGTGTTAATTATATCAACCTATAAATTTTCTATCAGAAATGTGTGTATGTGGTCAAAAACATTTTTATTTTTATTTTATTTTATTACCCATAACATAACATACAAGTCTAATTCATTCTGTTTTTTAATTGGACAATTTGGAGACTATGAATTAGGTTTTTGTATGTTATGATAATAAAATTTTTTAAAAATCGTTTTTGAGCAAATAAACCTATTTCTGTTAGAAAGGTTACAGCTTGATATTGTTATTAAATATTTTGATGTGCCGACGCACTAAAAGGTAAATATCCATCTTTTTGGGTACATAAGTTTATAAAAGTCGATAAAAGTTAGAAATAAACTTGCATTAACTTTCCCAACATAGATCCTTATTAGAAATTTAATGTCAATTGTTTCTAGTGCTAATGACTTTCCCAGTCATGGCCAACACGGACAAAAATTAATTTTGACGATTTTTGACATAAAAATCAAAAATACCTATAAAGTGTTGTACATTATTTTTAAAGGGAAAACAACGTTGCAAATGTCATAAAACAAAAATGGCCGCCATAACAAAACGAAAGTTGATAATGGTATCTCAAAACCGAAACGTCGAAATTAAAACCTGAATACAGAAATGCATTGCTTTTAAAAAGTTGCCCCAATAATGTTTTTACAGATTCCAAAAATTATTTGAAATAAAAAAACTACAGCACTTTTTCTAAAATGCATATTTTTAGTTTTTTCTAAATAACTCAAAAACCCAACAAGATACGGCCGTCATCAAAACCGCATTAGATTAACCATTGAATGACTCCACAACTTTCCCCATTTCCCACAACCCAACTTTCCCAATCTTTCTATTATAATATCCCCATACGTCCCCCTACCAATTTCGGACACACTGTATAGGCTTGTTCGTACAGAAATCACAAACTAGTCAGCGCCAATCGGGTATTATTAAGTCAGGTTTCCAAATGATCACCTGACGTACTTTTAAAATCTGATTGGCGCTGACTAGTTTGTGATTTCTCTACGAACAGGTTTGAAAGTTTTAATTTTCATAGAAGAAAAAATTCATCAACCTTCATCTAAAATGTTTTTTAACGACTGAAGTACAAAAAGCGGTTTTCGCGGAGCTCAAATCAACTAAGTTAGCATCTTAGATTTCTTGTTTGTATTGAATGATAGACATCGGACATATTAGAGATCGCATTCAGAAATTATGACAGTGGACAGCGTAAGCCGCTGGGCGGGACTTTTCGAACCTCCCTTACGTGTTTAATGTCCGTGATGATACTGCCGCGTACAAGATGTGTGTGTGTGTGTGCCAAATATTGGTAGCAGTTAAATATCAAATCTTCACGGCCATATTCGCTGAGCTCCAACTAATATTTATCAGACTAATAACCTGCCAATGCCAAAAAGCAGGCTATCAGTCCTGATAAATATTGGTGAGCTTTGGTGAGCTACAGCCGTAAGTCAAATAAGTTTGTCAAGTATAAATATTGCGTGACAGGTTGAGGAAATTTGAAATGATGAAGTGTTTGACAAGCATATTTGAAGGTGTGCGGTTAGCGTTGTCAAATATCTTCGGGTTGTTTATTGTTCTCATAAAGTGAACACCAACATGTTTGAGTTAAACAGGTGAAAAAATTTTAGTAACACACACCTGTAGAAGTTTGACAAAACTTGATTGAGCATTTGCAGTTGCTGAGCGACCATTTTTTTCTTTTTATGTTTTAACTTTGGACAATCCACAAAGGTTGAAAGCCTAAATACTAACGTTCCGGCGAGGTAAGAGGGTGTCCGTTAACACGGGAATTAAAAACCTGAAGATTTTTAGTAGAAGGAAGGACCTCCGCTGGCAGCCAGTGCCACAACGTAGAAACTCTAGGGATAAGTCGGAGGGGTCCAATTTGGGATACATACAAAGTATATAAATTACGGCTTTAAATGTCTATCATGCACAAATTATGTCACGAATACGCTATGGAATTGTTTTTTATGGGGAAAAACTCGGTTGATACTGGGCGAGTGCAGATTCTACAAAAAGATGTTTGAGAACTATTTTTAAATTGTTAACTAGAGAGAGCTGTAGACCATTATTTAAAGATAAAAACTCTTTACAGTTGTTAATCTCTATATATTTGAATCAATAAAATACATAATACAAAATAAATCATTATTTGAAAATAACAAAAAAAGCACAATTATAGTACAAGAACAAAAAATGATTTTTTATTGGATAAAACAAATTATACCTATGTTCAAAAAACGTGCACTACAGCCTTCTCAAAATCTGGAATAAAGTACCGACTGAAGCTAGACTGCTGCCAGAAAAAATACTTATAAAAAAATTAAAGCATTCTTATTAAAAAACCCATTTTATGAGGTGAGAGAGTTTTTTCAACATTCCTGTGATATTCTGACTGTATGAATTTTAAATATTATTTTATTTTATTTTTTACTTTATTAAACATTGTTTTTAAATATTTTAGGCTTAAGTTTTTTAAATTTTAATATGTGACACGTTCTACACTTCTTGTGAGGTATTTTGTATTTTTGTACAGAGTCGGCACATTTTGCCGATAATCGGTATCGACAAAATGTGCTTAAGTAAAATCTATTGGTTAAGAAAATACCTAAATTATCTCTAATATAAACATATTTTTAATATTTATACCTTTTTTAACGGTAACATTAAAAGTAATAGAAATAATTATTGTATTAAATAATAAAAAAGAACAAGGATGACTCAAAGTACTTGTGGAAAATAATTATTTACATAGTTTGTCTAAATAAAAGTTGCAATGAATGCAAGACGTGTTACCGATACCGATGATTATATCGGTATCGGCAACCAAAATATCGGTATCAGCTGATTATTGGTATCTGCAAAAAAAAAAAACATATCGGCCAATCACTACTAAATATCATCTTGTTGCCCAGTTATTATTAGTTAAAATAGGGTTTTTACATATTTGTGTAGACATTTTTATCACAAACACAACAAAGCATTGCTTACATGTATAAGAATGTAATTATGAAATTAACTTTTATAAAAGTAGGGTCTATTGGCCCAAGAAATTAAGGTTGCAAATAGCATTATCACATATCTTACCTAAAATTTTTCTTTGTTTTCTATCAATTAGAAAATCCATAGTCCTAGCATCTTCTTTCAATGAAAATTTCACAGATGCTATGAATCTGTCATTCAATTCATGTTCCCTGACTTTAACATCCATATTAAAAATATCTGAGTACTTCTTTATGGCTTTCAGTAAAGGTTTTTTTATTTGTTTTAGTTCTTCTTTTCCCATAATTACCTCTACAAATAATAGGTATTACCCTTATTTATTATGTATACTGGTTTAAAATCTAAACCAATATATATACATATATATAGTAATTCCATTCTATATTTACTTCGATGTAAATGGAATAACCAACCAGTTTATTAAGTACGATTCCAGTAAAATTATTATTAATAAATAAAAGATAGTACAAAGAATATCTCACTAAAGATGACTTGATGACACGGAATAACCAATATGATAAAAGCGAAAGCCTTACCACTTTTAAGCTTTTGTAAGGTCTCCTCCAAAATTTCAATTTTCTTATTTATATTTGCTATGGTTTCATTGCAATCTTTTTGTCTTTTTACCAGGATAATTTCCTTTAGTTGTTGTTGCTTAGCTTGTTCAGTCAAATCATTTTTATTTTGAAGATATACTTCTTTGTTTATTAATGGATTAACTTCTACAATTTTTGGCTCAATTTGAGAAGCTTTTTGAAGTAAATCGTTTATTTCCTCATCAAATCGTTTTTGTATGACGCCTAAATCTTGAAAGGAAATATTTTCCGAATCTAAAATAGAAATAAAATACTTTATCACCTTAATTTTAAGTAATTCTGACTTTTTAACTTTAAAAAGTACAAAATGTAATTTAGCCATACCCATTTTCAATAAAAATATATAAATCAACACAAAACATTAAACTGACAACAAACATAACCTAAAATTTCAAAAACCAAAACAAATTTTAAATTTAAATCTAGGGTGTTTTGAATTAAACCAATTTGCCTAGACAGTTACTAACACACCGGTGTATACTTGGTTGCCTAGTGTTAAGTACCGTTAGAATGTCCCTTAAATTTTTTTATTTTTAATGCATTTTAAAATTACATTTTAACAACGGGGTTTTAAAAATGATTTTAGTTTACTAAACATAATAAGGTTAAAAAATATATATAAAATAAAATTTACATTTGCACACTCAGAAGGGAGTATCGATTGGGAAGACCACAAATTTCTTAAAACCAGTCCCACCAGCCACGGGCAACAAACAAAACAAAATATTTCAAACAGTTGCTGCCGAGATGGCGTCGAGTGTGTATGTCGTGTCGTGACGTTTATAAATAAACAAATCATTGATAAGTTTAAATTATCGCGGTACCTCTTTAATTTAAAAGTATTTTTGATTTAATTATTACTTAAAACTGAAAGTATTGTTCTAAAATCTTGGTGATATACATTGTACCTTTCATAAAAAGGCCCGACTATTACGGGTAAGTCAAAAAGACCAATTTACAATCACTTTAAATTACCTACCTGCACCTTGATCTGATTTGTAGAATCTCTGTTGTTTTTTTTTCAGGTTACGCACATTGAAACTGGTAATTATTTAATACAAAAATGTATTATTTAATTTGATACATTAACCAATAGACATTAATTTTTGTTTATTTGTTTTAAACATTTTTAAAAACTGGTTTTTGATTGACGACAAGCTTATGTTTGTAATTTCCCAGAATTATTTTTTACTTGATTTTGAGTACCTACCTATTGTCTTTTATAAGATGATTTTGTTTTTATTCCATAAAAACAGATTTTAAGAATATACGACTTAACCCCATTTGGGTAATAATTGTGTACTTATCGAACCCCATGCGAAATTTGATGATTATTGCAAATTTTTAGTTGGCAACGTTTTGTTTTCGAAATCTTCATTATCAAACTTGAAAAGCAAATTTACCCTATTTTCACTATATTCCCCCTTACTTTTGCAAATAATTCGTGATTTAAAGCTAAATTGACACCCAATATTTTATTTCCACATCTTAAAACCCATTTTTCTATTTATTTTACCCTTTTTTCCATAAAATTGCAAAAGCTTCAGTTTTAATTATTTGAATTACAGTAGCCATGGTCCCGCCATACGGCCAATTTTAGTACAAACTCAACGATGTATCACACATTAGTTTTTAATCTAATACGGACCTGTATTTTTAAAAAAATTGATGAAAATAAATAACTTTACATTTTAAATTGTTAAATTACTTTAATAAACCAAGCAGAACATAATGAAAATCCCCTAGCATCACTTACTTACATTTTTTAAATACGGTCCTGTTATTTTATTATTAAAATTTTAAAGCCAATTTTATTTTAAATTCACAAATGATTCACTTATAAAATAACAATTTCTACACGAAACTTGTTTCCGCTTTTTCTATTTAAGTAAATCTAACAAAGCAAGCATCTTTAATAGTTTTTAACTGTAATTTATCTATAATATCAAAAAAGCCTAAAAGACAGTAAATAATTAAGTTGGTATAGATCATTTGTTTTTCTTAAATGGATGGTATGATGGTAAGATCTTAAATCTGCGCAAATGCAAAACAACTTAGCGGGATTTTGCATGATTCCGCGATAATGATCATAGGAATTTCTAGTTTGTTTTCGGGTACTTTTAGGTAAGTATCTACTTAGGCTAGAAGTTACAGTGAGTGTTTGTGCCAGTTTTAAGGAACGGGGGCCTGCACTTTGACGACGTCGGAATTAGAGTGTTGTGCTTAATTCTGGCAATGCTGTAATTTTCTTAAAAATAAATGATACTCACTGATTTTAGACCCTTTCCTTAATAAAACACCAGTGGCGCTGATCCAAAATATCCAAATTTTAATTAATTATAACTTAATAAACATGCGGTACCGGGGAGTGAATAGGGGTGCTGGACGGGGTAAAATGAGTTAATATTGGTCAAAATCACATTCAAAATTAAGTGAAAATAATTTTTGTCTGAATATTTTTGTTAAAGAATGGAGAAATTCAGAAGAAATTGATATTTAAGTTTTATAACCTCAAATTAGCAAAAAAGGTTAAAGAAGCGTAATTTTATTGCAAGTAAAATATAAAGAGCACACATCAAAAATATGTCAGAGATATATTTTTTTAATTCCAATTAAAAAGAAAAGAGTCAACTAACTAGAACTAACCTGACCGTGACTTCGGGCACGTTGAATTTTATTTAAAAAATCCACTAAGAACTCGGATGCGTAAAGTTGAACAGATAAGCCGTTGTTGCCAAATGTTCAGATTAAAAGTGAAGAACTTTCGAAAAATTCAAATTTTTGTTTTTTACAAAAACAAAAAATACAAAATATTTTATAACAGCGCCATTATATTATGATTAAGAACAAATAGGATGTAAGCGAAATTTTTTTTAATCATAAAAACAACAGAAAACCCTATACGGCACATTTACCGTTCCGTGTTATGTCCGGTTTCATGTGTTTATATTATGTTGTTATTATTTTTATGAAGATATTTTTTACTTGCGCGCCTTGTCGGCTTTTTAAAAATAAACAGTCAAACGTTCCAGCCGCTTTGTATCCAACACAAGATTTTTACTATTTAAAAGAAGTTTATTACCTGTATAAATTTAGATATAAATATTCTTATATGGATTTAAGGATTCTTTAAAGGCGGCAATTTTAAAAGTGGCTTAAATTCTGATTAATTACTTTGCATTTTTACAAATTTCAGTAAATGTCAAATTTTTTAAATTCGTCATTTATGGATTTTGCTCGCGGGCGGCAGCAATACATTTTTACTGCCGCTGAGAAGAAATAGTTAAAGTAATTTGTTGAATACAACAAGGATCGCTGTTTTTGACGTTTGCAGAAAATAGTACTTATAGGAATTGTTTTATAAGGAGCAAAAGTTACGTTTTTTGCTGAGTTTGTAGAATTTCTCGGACGAGTGCAGCGAGTCCAACAAAGTACAGACGAAGCAAAAAGTGTCTTTCTCTCCGAATAAAACATGCAATTTTTTCATCAAGCGTAAAAGTTCATTTGAATAATACTTAATTCTTTTTATGGAAATATTATTCCAAGGTTTTTGACAATGCTTTAGCGGCACTAAAAGTATTTTTACTGTCGCCCAACAACGTCACTAAAAAAACAGCCTACTTCGCATTTTTACAAATTTCCATAAATGTCAAATTTTTATTGCGTTCTATTATTTGTCGTTTATGGATTTTAATTTTAATGCCGCTCACGGGCGGCAGCAAAAGATTTTTACTGTCGCTGAGGAGAAA
This sequence comes from Listronotus bonariensis, assembly GCA_014170235.1. NCBI lineage: Eukaryota > Metazoa > Arthropoda > Insecta > Coleoptera > Curculionidae > Listronotus > Listronotus bonariensis. Next base: position 58,617 of record JACEGR010004680.1, on the reverse strand, counting down.
TAGTATAAAAAGTGACATTTTATTGTTTTTTGTTAAATACAACAATGATCATTATTTTTGACGTTCGAAGAAAAATACATTTATTATATGTAATTAAATCAAGTTTTTTTTGGCTGTTAAGCATTTAGAATTATTTTTGCCTTGATTTTTGCAAAACGATACAACACAAATCTCTTTATTTAATAAAATTAAGATTCTCTCATCCAGAATGACGCTGAGGTTCAATCTGTACGTGCCTCAAGGTAGGAAAATGCCTATATAATTTGTAGTATTTACATAAATTAAAAATATCTCAGTGTTACTAACTAGATTAACTCATATAGAGTCAGATTAATTTGAAGCTCGATTCAAAGCTCGATTTGAAGTCAAAAGGTACTTGCACAAAAAGTTTTTTTCCAAATGTGCCCAAGCAATACAGAATTTTTTAATAGTTTTGGTTATTATTATATTAAAAACTTTATTATTTTAACCACCAGCTAATAATTACTTTAAAAATTATCTTCATTAGACCCAATATTATAAAGTTGTAACTCGAACTTTAACACGAGGATTTATTTGCTATTTTGTTTGACATGTCAAAGACATGTGGCAAATTTACAAGTGAGAAATGAGTATGCCATTATATCATGCCCTGTATGTTTGGTCGATATAAAAGCATTTTATACTGAAACAAAATACGGAAAAAAATGGACACTCTCAAATTTTATTTCTCATGTAAATTACCATTATAAATCTGATAAAACTAAAAAACAACTCTAAAAATGTAAGTACGGGGAAAAATAACATTCTGCTAACATTTGTCCAAGTAAATCCACTTGCAACAAGATCCTATACTCCTGTTTCGACTGACAATATTCCTTCTCTTAGTTCTGCCAGTTTAGATACTGAATCAAGTTGCTCACGTACTGAAGAAATCTCAAATATTACTAAAGGTAATATAAGCACCTTGTCAATAAACAAATCAACCTCTCCTTTTTGAACATGATCCACTACTGTTTGTGTTTATTTTCTATCTGATATCAGCTTGAGTGCTTTAACAGGCAGTTACTAAAAGTCGGGAATTTTGGACTTTAATTGTAAATATATCAGCTACTACTTCATTTAGGTGTCGGAATTGTTGCATGAAATCAAGCATGAAATATGTTTAAAATCAATCTTACAATTCTAATAGTAAAAATATATTTGGTTGACAAATCACACATTCTGTTTTTACCAGCAGGGTGGGTCTTAACAAACAACAAACAATGTTATCCAAAAAATGGCTTGAGAAATCGGGAATTCTTTGCGAATTCGTTTTTTTACCGCAAATTCAGGATTTTTAAAGAAATTCAAGATTTTTTCCGAAATTCGAAATTTTCTGAGGAAAGTCAGGATTTTCGCTAAGAATTTAAACATTTTTACAGAAATTCGGGAATTTTTAAAGAATTTCAGGATTTTTTAGAGAAATTTTTCAAGAATTCGAGAATTTTCGGGAATTTCGGGAATAGGTGTACAAAATTTTAACTAGAACATCTGCTTGTGCTCGAAAAAACAAGAAGAGGTAAAAAGGAAACTAAAGTAAATGCAGACGCAAAATAATAACTATAGATGAACAAGACACCACTGAATTCTTGAGATGTGGTGAACAGTAATAATACAGCGTGTCTTCGAAAGTTCTTACCTTTGTTCTTACCAAATGGGAAACTTTTAATTATTACCTTTACGAAAAAAGAGTGCCCTTATAAAAGTTCTGCTTGATGAGAAAATACATTTTTGCCTACAATGTTGTAAGTTTGATGTACAGGGTGGCCCGAAAAGACATGTTTCCAAATTAAAATACAGGGTGTTTCCTAACTACGGTATAAAACTTTGTGGTTGTTGGTTTGTTTGTGAGATACAGGGTGTTAAAGTTTTTAGAAGGTCAGTATTTTATAAATATTAAAAAAATTAACACTAGTTTTAACATATCAAGTACTTGCAATGTTTAAGGTAAACAGTGTTGCTAATGCCAGGAACCCTCTCCTAACTTTTGAATTGTTTGATAATTTTTCATGAAAATTTGAGAGGACTTTTAGTAAAACAACATAAAACCAAACTTTAGTACAGAAGTCACAACGGCCTTCAGGCGCCATTTTGGAAATATAAATTAAATGGAAATGGAGGTCTTGTGGCACATTATTTCAATGCGTCTGGCAAGTTTTTATAACCCCAGAATATGTGTAGTGAATCTCTACCTCCCAAAAAATGGCGGTACTTTAAAAATTACCTCGAATACCTGCTTTAGATGGCCATATCGCCAAAACTAATAAAGGCATAGCTTAGGTGGTATTTTCTTAAAGGTCTTTTAGGTATAGCTTTAATGGTTATGTAATATACAGGGTGCGTCATTAAAAAAAATCTATACTTTTTGCCCTCACTCTGTATAGTATTACCAATATTACCATTAAATAAATCCCTAAAAGAGCTTTAAGAAAATACCTCTATTAAGTGTATCTAACTTTATTAGATTCGGAAATACGGTCATCTAAATGAGGTATTCAGGTAATTTTCAAAGTAACGCCATTTTATAGTGGGTGAAGGTCTTGACTTTATATTTTGGAGGTTATAAAATACTCGTCAGGAACCCAAAAAATGAAGACCCCCTTTTCATTTATTATTTCTTTTTCAAAATGGCGCCCAGCTGTCAGTTTGACATTTATATATGTCATTTTTTTGTCTATAATTTGGTTTATGTTGCAGTGTGGCAAGTTTGATTGCTGCCATTCCGGAACGTCGGAATGGTACACAACTAGCGTTTTCTTGCAAATTCCACCGGTTTCTGCGGCCACCAGTCCTACCGACCTATTTTGACCGTAGAGCTGGTGGAATGTTGGTTTGGAGTGGGGGAAGGAAACAGCTGATACATACATCAATGATTTTAAGTTCCTCCTTCTTCTAAAATAATATTCACAACACCCAAAATATTTATAATTTATATAACGGCATTTATCTTTTCTTTTTGGGGCCGTCCGTGGTTGCTGCAAACTTGGATTTTTTTTTACTTTAAGATTATGTTGACGCCTTTTACAATTGACATTTAATTTTTCCTTCAAACCGTTTGTTGCTAGCAGTTTCTTTCTCAACCCAGAAAACTGCAACAAAGCAGTGTTGTCTCACTAAAGTCCTTAAATTCTCATGAAAAAATACCAAACATTTCAAAAGTTAGGAAGGAGGTCCTGAATTTAGACAAGCACTGTAAATAAAGAACATGAATAATTTTGCAAAAACGTTTTATTTTAAAAAATTAATTAAATAACCGGAAAATGGTATTTTACGGGTCGACGAAAAACATTTACAGGGCGAGCCGTAGGCGAGTCCTGTAGTTTTGAGGAGACCCGTAAAATTATTTCCGGTCGAGTATCGTACATAATTTTTTTTTAATTGACCGGAAAAAAAACTGTGTAAATTTTTAGTGTTATATTTAAACGACAATAAGGCAAGGCTAGCTTAATTATTTCATCTGATTTTCCATGTCTGACTCCATTTTGGCAAAATGATGCTTTCTTTACTTTACAATATCTTGAACTGTCAAATAGTAACAATTGAACTCTGACAATTTTTGTCATGGCTAACAGGATTTTTTGATATCAGGGACCGGAAAGTAAATGAGAGACCGGAAAGTAAACTAGGGACCGAAAGTAAATTAGTCCCTGTAAAATAGCATTTTCCGCTTAAAAATTGAGAGAAAGAAAATATACCATGAATCGAATATTTTTAACTTGACAACGTTGCTGCAGGCAGTCACGCCGAAATGTTAATCGATATTTGTGTTTGATATTTTTCAATGGCCGATTTGTTTGGACAGTTTGTTTACATTTTCTGTGATTTATTGTGTGTTTCGTGGTTTTTACCTTTAATTGGACTTTGAATATTGACTTTTATTAGTGATCACAGTGTATATATTAAATTTGTGCTTTTCAACAGATAATTTAAGGTAATATTGACATGGTTATCTGTAGAAAAATCTTATAAAAACCAAATAAATGACATTTTTAATAAGGTGTGTGTAATTATTGAACTAAAACCCAATATTTTATATTAATAGGAAACAAAAACAAGTACCTAACATTAAGGGCAAAAATAGCACAGCTATATAATTTGAATTTGGCGGGCAAACGATAAAGTCGACTCACGCGCCATCTGCGTTTGCCTTCCTTGAAGACAATTAAGGAAGGCCCAGCAGCTATCTCTCTCTCTCGGATAATTTATTTACATTTAGTTGCTCGTCTCATTGTTGTCTCTGACCTTGTCCGTGACAAGGTTAGTTTATATTTAAACTGGGAATAGGTTGCGACACATCCTTAACTTTTAGGCAGTTCGAGGTCGGGGACGCAAGGTAGGGCACTCCACGGAGAAAAGTTGGCAAGACTGGGTAAAATCAAAGCTGATGATCAATCCAGTGGCGTCTAGAATTTGCGCATTTTCATTTTGCATTGTTTTGAAAGTGATATTTGTTGAAACATGTAATTCCAAATGTTTTTTTATTTAAAGTGAAATAATTCACAACCTAATAATGATTAAAAAGTGTTGTGTAAACGACTGTTCTAATAATACAATAAACTGTATATCTCCGGCACTAAACAACATGGCCGAAAAATGGGAGATGTGACGTCATCACACGTCAAAGCAATATGGCCGAATGTCGTGACCCTATATAGACCGACTCTGGTCCGTGAGGCATTTCTGTATATATTTTTTATAAATTAGAATGGTACGCCACTGCATTTCCTCTAAATAGAAGCATTCTCATTTAGTTTTGAAAAAATGTGTTTTCTTGACTTTTTTATTTGATGTATGATATTTACCTCCATAATTTTTGATTCAAATAAATAAAAACCATTTTTTGGTATGGGGATATCGCTATTTCTTAATTTTAGGGTAATTAGTATAAAAATATTCCGAAGTAATTCACACAAAAATTTAAATTGGTATTTTAAAAATTAATTATTGTTATTTTTTGAGTTATTTTTATTAATTTTGACACCCTGTTGTTTAGGACACGTATTCATACATGTTTAGGTATTTTTCAATAGAGAATCGGCTCCTTAAGTTTTTAGACACCTTGTATAACAGTATAGACTTATAGACTTTGGTTACACTAATTAAATAAATTAATGCTAAAAATAAAGTTGGTGCATCCTGTTATTTTTTATTTAATTGAGTTGGCAATTTGCAAAAAGTATTCTCTCTAATTAGGTAGGTCACATAATGAAAATTGCTAGGAGCAATGGCGTCTTTAAGGTAAAATTAGATCGTCTCGCTGGATTTAAGTTTATGACGTAGTTTAACGTGTTATGGTCTCTGTTATAGTAAGAATTTACAAATCGTGTACGTATATTTACGTATTGGCATCATTGCCAGATGACTTTTTTTTAATTATGGTGTCAAAATACCATTGTATACCAGGCAGAGTTGGGTCGAATACTGAAATTTGGTATTCGAATACGAATACCGTAAAAAAAGTACCGAGTATTCGAAAATACTTTCTCTTGTAGGTATTCGAAAATACTCGGTATTCATGAATACCACGATTGGGTATTCATGAATACTGAAGAGCAAAAAAATCTCCTATCTCTTGAAAAAGCAACTTATTCTTATTTTTCTACGTTTTTCCATAACAAAAATGCAGTGGCGTACCTTGTTCTTGCTTAAAAACTAATCATTTCAAGCATACAAGACGTCTCCCACATTTTCTATTATTTTTTAAACTATTGACTTCACTTTTGGATTGGGGATACATGTACATACTATCTACGATTTACCAGATAGTCATGATTTAAACTGACATAATAAAATTTATTATACACATCCCTTTTGTGTAAAATGGAGATAAATACATATTAGTCTAACCTACCTAATACATGGAAAACATAGTTTGCAATGTCACTTTTTATATGTTGTACCAAGTTACTTGTTTTTTTTTAATAGCAAAACCCCAAAGAAGTTAAAATAATTAATTTAGATATATTTTTGTTTGCAAAACTAAATGTATATCTGTTCAAAATTACTTACCTATTAGGACCATAGAAACAACAGATCAAGATTTAAAAAACATATTGAATTACATTTTTTTTAATTTTGTTAAACTAACTTCCTAAACTGTTAGTTTGCAAATGATGATATATATGACTTATATCAAATTTTACCCCGTCGTCGGCAAAACCACCGTGAACATGTTTTAACCCGCTTAAGATGCATAAAAAGTAACGTAATATTCATAAAATAAGCAAACAGTATTTAAATTCAGGATTTGAATACCAGAATATAGGTATTTGAATATCAGTATGTACGAAGTATCAGTATTCGAATACCAGTATTCGAATACCAGAATATTCAAAAACTATTCAGAATAAAGAATACCGAATACCGACCAAAAAAGTATTCCGTGAGAATACTTGAATACTAGAACAGTATTCCTCGAATACCGCACAATGTATTCTGAATAGTATTCAGAATACCGAGTATTCGAATACTATTTAGGAGTATTCATTTTGGAGGCTAATTGCCTTCTTGGTGGGGCTATTCACATAGATCACCCCAGGGGAGGCTAGGCCTCCACAGCCCTCCCTTTATCAACCCCTGCTTTTTGACATGACTGAGATATTGACCATCTAACTAAATATAGGAAAGTTTTTGTGAAACAAAGAAAGCCACAACGTTGTTACGCGGATATATGGTGATAAAAACTTTTAAAGGGAGAAAATCGTGAAGATTTGCGTGAAGGCGCAAAGTGAGGCTTAGGCATTGGTGTAAAGAACATTTTTTTTTTAGTAATCAATTTTAGACCAGACTGTTGGTTAAAACGTTGTTCCAGCGTACCTTTGATTATTTATAGGTAAAATCAATATCTGAGTGTGCTGTGGCACTGGTGAATAAATTATGAAATAATACATAATAGATAAAATTTAATAAGCTATTCAATCAGCTAATGAGTCATAAGGAAATAAAAGTAATAAAATCTAATTTCAAAACGGTACATGATTGATTTTGATTTTTTGAAGATATCTAAGTATAAATATAATATTCTATACATTTGGACTTGCATTTGTGGAGTGGGGTAGGTTTGGCTGTTTTATTATTCGTATTAATTTCGAAATCTTGTGAGACATTTTAATATAATGGAGAATAACTTAAAAATAATAATAAATAAAATTTCAGGGAAGTAGCACTTTCTTAATTTTCCTTCTGAATTTGCTGCACTTTATATGTGTCCCAAATCCGACCTCCTTGGAAGTATTGTTCTCATATCTGCAGTGGCGTCCCTCCTGACCTAAGCATTCTTGGTTCTGTTCAAGAAGGCTATTCGTCTCAGTGTGATCGTTTACTTGCAGAAAGGCTTGCTGTCGTCGACTGTGGGATTTATCGGCACATAGGTACTTCCCAGGGCTATACTCGAATTTGTGGTACTAGTTCCTCACGGTTTCCAACAGAAACTCGTAGTTCGCGCGTTATGCGCATGCCTATACGGCCCAACTGGGACTGAAACTGAACTTGCTGTTCGTTCTTTTTATCACCTAGGTTCTGGTTTGTGGAGGACCACTGCACACCTTTGCTGGAGGTGTTTTCTGCTTTCCCTCCAAATCTTCAAAGTATTTAAGTCCCGTGTCAGCTTAAGCTATGTTTTACCTCGTGAACCACTTACGGTTGCGTTGTGTTGGGAGCTTTGTTCGTGGTTTGTCGAGATAAAAGGCTTTGGTTTCACCATAGTGCAAGGTCAAAGAAAATTCGCCACTCTGCGCCAAAAAATGGTCAAAACTGATAAAGGTTATACAAACCGAAAATAATTTATTTGTCAAATTTTATTAAAAAGACTTTGCTCCATTTAGCAAACGTGTTTAAAAATGAGACACCTAATTATAAAAACTACGTTTTAATTTGTAATTCCGGATGAAAATAAAAATCAGCAATAAGGTATCTAGTGATGTTTAAAATATTCCTAAAAAATCTAAAAATAAATTAAATACATTGACATATATATAAGTTTCTTTAGATAAAACAGACAGTGTTTTATTTTAACAATAAAAAAAAAAACAAGCAGGTATAAAAGAAACCTACTTAATTAGCACTTTCTCTACTAAAACAATTTTAATTTTAGATAAAATCTAAATGCAGACCTAGTAAAACAGTGGAACTTTGCTAAACATCCATGGTAATTATTTTGTAATAATTTTATTACCTCCGGGAGAAAATAATGCACGGCATTTCTTTTTTGACAGATTTACAAGCTTTTTACTGGTATAGAAAGCATGATGTTGCAAAAATAAAATCTTCGAAAGTATGATTAATTACTGGATCAGAAAATAATAAAAAAAATGGTTTGGCTTCCTTTAGACCGCCCGGTTCATATGATTCGCGCAACTGATTGTAACAACTCGAATAGATTCCACCGTCGAAACGATAATCGCATGGCGTTGTCGTACAACTTGTTGTAAATTGATTGGATGTGTTGTGGGCAACCGTCTATGTAACTTATTGCAACCCATTGTCTATAATTCTGTCTATATACAGGTGTAAGCTCCAAAAGGTCTGTATAAAAATGCTATCACAAATTCTTTGGACCAAAATACGACGATCTCATGCAATTCTAACCTGAGTCTGAAAAGTTGATTCGTGATAAATAACAAATCAGTAAACCTTTGTAGTTAAATATTTTGAGGCACTTTGTTAGATTGCAGCTTTTAAGGTCTCATAAAAATTAGAAACAAGTCATTTTATCCAATACTAATGAATATTTTTTGTTACTTGTCTTATCTGCGGCCATTGTCAGAATGATATGTGGAGTGTATATATATATATATATATATATATATATATATATATATATATATATATATATATATATATATATATATATATATATATATATATATATATATATATACATATATATATATATATATATATATATATAAATATGATGCATCGATCGGCGGGACATAGGAGGAAATCCCATGTAATTTTTAATGGGGTGGGAGAAAAATTCTATTAAAGTTTATTAAGAGCATGTAAATCTACGTCCATGGTAAAAACTTTAGATTTTTCGGTTAACCCGTTTGCTAGTTAGATGATAATATATTTTTAAAAATTGTTTCATTATTATCGCCTCATATTTACGAACAACAATAAAAATACCAGTTAGCGTGACATAACGTTGTCATTTTGAAATTTAGTGCTTTATTATTATCAAAAAATCGTACAGTGAAAAAATTAAAGTTGTATTTATACAAACGAATTAAGTTAAGTTAAATTAAACTAGAGGAAAAAATTTCAAGAACTTATGACATTTAATTTATTTACATGCTTCAATAAATTATTAATATTATTACAATAATATATATGTTGGAAATAAACTTAAGATTTAAAAACTTTTCAAATATTCCTCCATTGACTGCTAGACAATAACCCGTCGTTCACGAATACTATTTCCATTATATCTACAGTCACAGCCTAGTGCCGTAGGTAGTATAATGGAAATTATATCTACTATTCTTCAGATTTAAGAAGTCATATTTAATAACTATTAAAGATAGATAATAAAAAATATGATATTTTTGTAATTAAAAGAGAACTTTTTAATGGCTTACCTCATCATTTTTCTTAAGTTCTTAATGTTCATGTATTTATTTTGTAATGCTCAAAAGATAATAGATAAAAATCTATGAAACTTTATATAGAAAGTTTTTATCCTTTTTCGTTATTATTGTAAGTGGGTGGCAAATATAAATGGACGGAGGACACACAATAAACCTGAGCAGGTTGCAGTGTGTTAGAGACATGCAATCCACCTCCTAATATAATCTAATCTAATCTAAAATATAAATGAGAACACTTACATTTATCTTTTGGTACAAAAAATGCAAAAAAAATTAAAAATAAATTGATTTTCAAGCGTATTTTTCTATCTGATTTTTAAATGAATTTGAATCATATTTTAGCCTGTTACTGAATACAAAAAATCATTGCTTTCCCCTTTAGGTGCAGACCACTGTGTGACGCATGCTGCATGAACCCCAAAAGTAATGAGCCGCAATAGGTTCTAATGGTGCTTTTCCGTTTATTACAGATCGTTTGGGTTAGATAAAATAATAGGTCCACTTAAAAATTAACATTACAGACGCCAGACTATTTATTTAGTGGAATAGATTAATCGATTTTCAATTAGATTAGATTGGGAGGTGGATTGCATATCCTCTAGCACTGCAACCTGCTCCAGGTTTATTGTGTGTCCTCCGTCCATGGGTTAGAGCACGCTATCCAAGCCGGTCTGTTTAATCAGACTCCACAAGCTTGAAAACTGGCCCTGGTATATTTTGCCGCTTTAGGTTTTTCTTCACCCAGCCTTGCAAACCGCAGACGACAAAGGGCTTCGCGAGTAGCACCATACGTGTTCTGCGGTTTCTTCCCTCCTCCTGGCAGAACCTACATGGGTTTTCTTCTGCCAGGCCCATAGTTTCCAGGTGTTTATTCAGTCTGCAATGACCTGTCAGTTGACCCACATTATTATTCTTACTGCCTTCCGGTTATAATTCAGAAGGTCTTTTGTAAATTCTGGCGAGTGAAGCCTTGATGAACACTTTCGCCTGACGCTGTCCTGGTGTTCTCATCCACCAGTCTTGTGATTCCCTCATAATCCATGATCTAATGGATGACCTTACCTGGCATGATGGAATACCACAGTAGGGCTCGAGGACCTACCATTGTCCTGCCAGCCCCTCCTTTGCCAGTTTATCAGCTTCTTCATTGCACCTTACGTGGCCTTCGTGTCCTAGTTGAGGCAATGGTTAGCTTGTTGGACGCACCCACCTCTTCAAGAGCCATTGCAGTCCACTGCAACTTGGAGCTGGTTTGCATGAACTGAGTGCCTGATGGCTGCCTGGCTGTCGAATAGATTACTATGGTTTTATCCTCATAGCTCCTTCTGATGATTCCCTAGCACATTGTTCTATGACTGTTCGGCCTGGAACGGTAGGGTCATTAATCCGAGACAGAAGTTTATTTTCGTTGGGCTGGGGGACGGCTCCTTAAAAGATCCTCCCGCCAGCCTGGCGGTAATCCTGTTGCTGGGTGGCCAATGGCCTTTTCAGCGGACTGACATCTTTGGATAAGAAGCTCCCTCAGGAGCCGCTCTCCCGTTCCACCTCAGGGTTCTTCCACTTCCTTCTTCCGTGGCCTTTGACCGTTCCCTGTTTGGGGTCCTGGAGGTCTTGGCCTTTGGTTTCTGGCTTTTGTTCTGCGAGCTTCAGAACTTTAACCTTCCGAGGTGTAGTATGGACTCATGTTCATTTCAGGAGGCTTGCAGAGACTGCTTGTCCATCGAGAAGGTCCACACCTGGCCTGTCCCCGTTGGTGGCAGCCCCAGGACTTCCACAACTTGAGGTGTTAGATAACTGTTTGCTTATTGCAATGGTCTATTAGGACTCTTTCAACGGGCAACCAGCTTCCTTTGTCGTCAGGGACAAAGAAACCCACCCGTACTACGTTACAGCTTTGGAAATGTCCTCACCTGTGAGTTAAGCTTTAACACCGCTCCCTCCATGGCTTCCCAAGTCAGGTGTTACATTTACTAACTCTCATTCCACTTTGATCTTGTCTGCGCACATGACTAAATGTCCTGAAGCTGGTTACTTTTCGAACGCACCTGAGAGCCTTCATCAGAATACAGCATAGCGACTTCCAGTGACCTCTGCTTAGACTTGTTCTATCCCCTCCCGGTTGTGTCTGGGCCTCCTGGATAACCCTTTCAGGTATGGTGGCAACAACCACTCGCAGCTGGCAGCCTGCAGCGGGTTTGTTTAGGTTGCTGCCCACTTGTCGTTTTAGTACTAATACCCCCTCTTGGCCTTTTTAACGAGACTCTGTGGGGTGTCTTGTCTTCGAACCTAGGTCTCTTTTGGGTTTATTTTGCCTGCCATGGCATTTTATAGAATTGGCCTTAATTATGGCTCTTTTGGCGACTTTGGCCTTTATCAAAGAAATACTGGCCGATAGGACCTCTCTTCCATGTTCCAAATTTCGACCTTTCACCTTTCAACGAACTGATGATGGAATTTTTTATTTAAAATTATGTGCAGTGTTCTTAAGGCACTTTAAAGCAAATGCAGAATAATTATTTGTGAGAACAAAAAGTTAAATACAGACAGCAAACGTGTGTTTTTGAGAGAGACAAACTTACAAACCGTCAACCAGGTTTGAGTCTTGCTATAGTTCATTTGTTTTTTCCGTTATAACACAATACATAGTAGGTTGGTTCCAGCAGGCTGTCAGAAATGTTTGCAACCGTTCGGATTCTGCGCACGTCAAATTTGTCGTTCCAGCAGTGCCATGTTTCTAACATTATACAATTGTTTGTAGTTCCAGCAGTAGTTTTAAGATGTTGTAAACATGTTGAAACTGCTTGAAAAGTTTTAAACTTTTTTCAAACATTACTAACAATTCTTAACATAACCTTTCTTGTATTGACGTATAAGCAGTATGCACGCCTTGTTTATTTTTCGTTCCAGCAGAAAACTGTTGCCAACATATCTGACTAATGTTTGTGTCAATTTCGTTTTACGATTGTCGCTAACATGTTTCAACATTCTAACAAACCTAAATATAGGTTTGTTCCAGCAGGTCATCGAAATGCACATTTTAACATATCCGTTTATGTATTGATGTATAAGCAGTAGTGCACGCCTTGTTTATTATTCGTTCCAGAGAAACTCAATGCCGATATTTCTGATTAATTTCTGCGTTTTTCGATTGTTGCTAACATGTTTTCAACATTCTGCTGAAACAAACCTAAAAATATATTAAATATTGAAAAGAAAATAAATTTTTAAGGTTTTAAATATCAAATTCATTAAAAGTCATCCCTATGGACCCCAGGATGTGATCCCTTTTCATATGTGTTTATACTCATAAAATTACATTTAAATCAGACATACCAGCATTTTGTATGTAATAAAAGAATTCATTTATAATAAGATTATTAAAATGTGGTCAAGTATTAAAAACGGTGTTTGTGAAGACATAAGCTTTTATAATACAGTTAAAAACTATTTTTAAGAATTTTACCATATTTTTAAAAATACCTCTCTGGAAAAAAAATTATTTTTAATTACAAATGCTGTTATCTAGACTTAAAATGTGATTTTTATGGTAATTATCGGTATATAAAAACTTTATATTACCTTCTTTGTGTTTGTTACTTCAAAAAGTATTTTTATGAAGCAAAGGCAAAAATGTTTAAATCTGATTTTTTTAATCTATAAGTATACTAATATTATAAAGAGGTAAAGTTTGTAATTTTCATTGTTTGTTTGTAAGGGCTAATCTTTGGAAATAATACTAAACCGATCATCAAAATTTCTTTCACAATCAGAAAGCTACTATTCGGGAGTGCTGGGGCTACTTATTTTTATTAGTTTTTATTGAGCCCCAAATGGCCCTCGACCAAGTCCTTCAGACATGGTAAATTTTACAATTTTGTTTAAATTACAATAATTATTTGCTAAACTTATAACATATATACAAAATATAATTCTGTTTGACACAAAAAATATATTCTATGTTAAGGTAACGCTTAAACTAAAATTATTTAACAGTAATTAAAAATATCAAAATATAAGGAACTAATTAACATTATGCAGATTGACAATTTTTTCAAATATAGTTTCTATAGGGAATCTATATCTTGTAGGCCTGTTTCCCTAGTTCTGCAAAGAGGTTCCATTTTTTCGATATTGTGTGTTTTCTTTGTAAATTTTGTGTTAAGTAATTGTATTCTGTCATGTATTGGTTGTATGTGTGTTTTTTGATACAGAAGCTCATTACTGATTGTGTAAATTATTCTGTGGGTGTCTCATTTTGGTTATGGTTCGTATAGAGGAAGTTTCGAACTGATATGTTTTGACTGCTGGCCCTCTAAGATTTAAAAATAGTGTGTGTCCATATTCCAAGATTGGTCTACATATTGATTTGTATATTTTTGTCGCTGTTCTTATGGTTATTTATTAGGATTAAACAAAAATTTCGGAGAATAATTTAATTAACGCTCAACAAGGTGGGACGTACTTGTAAAAATAAATTGCTATGCTGTGCGGGGAAATCTTAGGATTAAATGTACATTGTGAAACATTCAGTACAGATATTTATTTTTTAAAAAATTAGTTTATAAATTAGCAAAGGATCGAATTTCCCATTTTCTACACGAAAGAGTTAATTCTCTTTCGAATGGCTACGTCCATGTAAAAATCCCTGAAATTTCGTGGGTAAAAAGTTTCTTCGAGTGCATCGTACGTGTGGCAAGCAGGATGCATTTTCCCATTCGCCGGCGGCTCTTTTGTATTTCGGCGGCGCCCCTTAATTGGGTCAGTTCTACGTAACTAATTAGCCGGGGCCTCTTTGGTCGCATGCCGCCGTCCTAAAGATGCGCCCGTAACGAGGGATACCCGAAATTTGTAACTTGAACGTTGTTTTATTGGGGCTATTTGTCAAATAACTGCGAGCAGGAGTCGCAATGTCATATATGGTTTACGTAGAGTTTACTTACACAATAGGATTGTTTTGTTTCTTTAAAGCAAGAATTTTTTTTATCTTTGGACGCTTCTCGATGGGTAAAGCCTAAATACTAACGTACCGTGGGTGTCTTAAGTGAGGTAAGAGGAGGTTTTGAAAGAAGTTGTTAACACGACACTCTAGAGACCAGAGCCGTACGCAGTGGGGGCAAGCATCTTCTGAAATGGGTTATACTGTGGGACTCGCGGTTGTGTCTGGTTGTTTTTTTGTACGTTAATTCCATTATTCGGCCTGGGATGTTTCCCCCCTCCCACCCAAATATTTTGGACTGGTTGGTTTTGTAGGTGCAGAGTTTTTTGGGGGATGCATAAGTGTGCTACCACAGGTTTCTTTGTAGGGGGCTGCAATTGGTTAAAGCAGAAGCCTTGAAGTACCTATAAAGCGATAAATTCTCTACAGCCCTAGGTTGGGCAAGAGAAGATGAAAGCCTTTCTGAAAGCAAAAGCAAAAGACCATTAGTAGCGCTACTAAACCCAGGACTTGAACGCAAAAGAAGGGTGAATGTGTTGAATTTAGGTTAGTTTCCAATTCTGTTATATTCATAATGAGCGCCTCAAAAAACTTACCGTATGCAAAAAATCATCAAAATTGGCGTGGTGTCCGATAAGTAAACAACGGTAAACAATTACCGAGCTTTTAAGATATCTTATTAATGTTGACATAATAAGTTAATTTAATTTTTTAAATAAATAAGCAGCTTTTACTAACACTTAAATAATGTATTATTTTCAGAAGATTAAAATATTAAAATATCCTATCCAGCGTGTTTTCGGAAGTTGTTTCCAAATGGAAAACTTTTTAATATTAACTTTACGAAAAAAGTGTCTCTTTATAGAATGTCCTGCTTGATAAAAAAATACATTTCCACAAAAATATTTTAGGGTTGGATGTACATGGTGGCTTAAAATTGACTTGTTTCCAAATTAAAATTAGTTAGTTCCTAACTACACTACGGTACCAAACTTTAAAGGATGATTTCTTATGTCATTTTATGAAGAAAAGTTCCTATAAACATGTCCGGAGTTGCTTTGTTTCTGGGATACAGGGCGTTAATTATTTTTTAGAAATATTTTTTTATATCTTAAATACCAAGCCAGATACAAAAAAACTGTACCACTCTAAAATGTTATATTTTTAGTTTTCTTATAGGAAAAAAATGTAAAAACTACATAAAAAGTCAGTGGCGTACATTTTCTCTTAATTATGGCTGTTGTGCCCACTGTAGGCCACTGGCTTTTTATGTTAATTTTATATATTATTTCCTATAAAGCAACTAAAAATAAACCTTTTAGTGTAGTAATTTTTTTGTATCTGGCTTCGTATTTAAAACATTTAAAAAAAAACATACTTTTAAAAAAATAATGAACGCTCTGTATCTCAGAAACAAAGCAACTTCGTACATATGTTTATAGAAACTTTTCTTCGTAAAATGATATAGGAAATCACATCTAAAGTTTGGTATCGTAATAATTGAAAAATAACCCATATTTTTATTTGAAAACAAGTAAATTTTAAGCCAACCTTCAAATATTTTTGTGGAAATATATTTTTCATCAGGCAGGACTTTTTATGAAGAGACACTTTTTTCGTAAAGTTAATAATTTTTCTATTTGGTAAGAACTTTTGAAGACACGCTGTATATGTATATCGTATTTACGTCTCTGCCTGCAGTACAGTTACAACCCTTAAATCTGAAAAGACGTGTTTTCCTTTGTAAAATTTCAATAGATCACCTGTCCTTGTAATAAAATTTACCTGAGAATAACTTTTAAACATACATTTAACCTGTTATTTACCTTTTATGAGTTTATTCTACAAAAATTCCAAATCTGCAATAACTATAGAGATAAAATGGTAAAAATATGGAGTTAAGCTCCAAAAATTACTGGTAAACACACAGTCTTTGAAAATTGGTCGTCAAAAATTCGTAATAAAAACGGAATAATTTATATAGTAGACAGCCAACCTCGCAATTGTCGGAAGGATAATAAAAGAGAGACCTGGAAGAGAAGGACGGATGTAATTTTGACGCAGAAGTATTATGCAAATTTTTTTCGACGGGTAAACTCGACGCATAGCGAAGGGTTCATGGTAATGCCACAAGAATAAATATATTAACCAGAAGGATATCTCTTTTACCTTGAGCGGCGCAGGCTGTGACCTTCGAGGGCTACTAAACCGAAATTCTAAACCGAAATTGCCAGTGCAGTAGTGAAAGGCGAAGCAACGACTCGGTAACGGTCAATGTATTTTATATAGTTTATTGCGATACGTTTTATTTTTCTGGACTATAATATTATATATTAGAAACTTTATTTCAAATAAATTTTGAAAGTATTGTAATACAAAAAAATTAATTCAAAAGTTTGAAAATATCTGCAAAAATACTAGTTTTTACATCCTTGTGAAAATTTTCCAATTAATTATTTAATTAAATTATTTGGTAGAGTTAGATTATTCCATACACTCAAATGTATAAACAAGAATTTCAAAAATGTTAAAAATAGAAAAATTGTCATATGGAAAAATAAATAGACACTTGTGTAAATTATACAATACATATTTTAAAAAACTGAAGCGTATCCAGAGTAAATATTATGATAGAAATGTCAATTGCCCAACGATTTTATTATTTGTCTGATCAATACCCCAGATTGATGAGAAGATTGGTGCGATCTGGTAGCTAGGACTTACCGAATTATTTTTTAGCTTTTAGTACAATAAAACCGTTTAACATAAAAAGTTTTTTTTACATAATTTATTTTCAAGTTTTTAGTTTTGTTGTTAGTTGATACTTCTCATTCTATTGAGTTCGCCTTACTATAACTAACCAGAACTAACCAACGATTCTATATTGAAGTAGTTGTGGAAAATATGTAATTCGCCATTTTGCAGCAGCGTCCATCTTGAATTTTATTTTTTTTATAGTGAGCTCTATTCTACCAACCAAGCCCTTTCATTTGATACCCATATTGAGGTAGTTGTGAGGAAAAAATATGTAATCCGCCATTTTGTGGCGGCGGCCATCTTGATTTTTTTATAGTGAGCTCTATTCTACCAACCAAACCCTTTCATTTGATACCCATATTGAGGTAGTTGTGAAGTAATATGTAATCCGCCATTTTGTATCGGCGGCCATGTTGGATTTACAATCATAAAGAATATGTTATATTGTATTGTCATCAAGACTAAGGAAGTGTACCAAATTTCAGATCGATCGGTCGTCAGGAAGGGGTCAAATTTCAATTACTAGATTTGACCCAAAAAATAATTCCAAATAAATAACAAACAGGTCAAGTAAAACCGTTTAAAAATAGTTTTTTACATCCTTGTGAACAATTTCCAATTAGTTATTTAATTAAATGGTTTGTTACAGTTAGACTATTCCATACCCTCAAATGGATAAATAGAAACTTCAAAAATATGAAAAATAAAAAATTGTCATATGCGAAAATAAATAGACACATTTCATAATAATTATTAATATATCTCAATACGACATATTATTAAAGCATCTGTTTTATTTGATTGCATAGATGTTATAAAATGCATTATAATAATATTAAAATATATTTTTAAGAGATAGGCGCCTAAACATGTTAATTTCTTAGGTACGCTCATGAAACGCCTGCAAAATATGCAGTTCGAGGTCATGAGACGCGCTAGGAGACATCAAAGAAGCCGCCTTCGAGATATCCTTCGCTGCAGGTATCATCGACGCATAATTTTTATGCTATCTGTACCTGTACAGAAAAGAATTTAAACAGTAAGTTACAACATTTACATAAAAGATATTTTTTTATTTAGTAGAGACCGAGATATATTTTTCTTTTTAATAATAATATAACCCGGTAGGTAGTACAGTGTGTCCAAGATAAAGATCCTAAGCATGGGAGTCATCAGTACCTATTGGAGATACAGCTTGGGTTAAATTAGGAAAAAGTTGTGTTTTTTAAAGCTTATTTACATGCCGTTTAGAAACTTAAAAATTTTCATGGCCTGCTGAGATATTTGGCAAAAACGAAAATTTGACTATATCGATTTTTATTTTTTTCTGACTTTATTTGAAGAGATATATAAAAAAAACTAATAACACTTTTCATTGGCACTCTTTAGCTACTACATGATGGTATTTTTAGATTTTATAACCCGACGTTTCGTTTTCAAGAAACCATCATCAACTTTTTTTTATATGGCTCTTGAAAAAGAAAGTACCCCCTGTAACTGATCCCATTTTTTATTACAAATTCAACATGATGTGTATCACTAAGAGATCTCTGTTTTGATTTTTAAGTTAAAGTTTAAAAATTAGTACTTTTTCTATTTTTTAAGTTTTTAAGTAGGTCCTGCAAACAAAATGCTTGACGTTAATACCAGCCACCGTATCCGTAACACACCTATCATCAATAAGTGCAATACATTTATTTCGTTATTACCCCTAGTTTTGTCGAGGTTGTTGTTTAGTGGAGCACCGTTCTTATTGTTACTGTTGGTCTTTTTTATTGCTTCATTGCAAGTAGCTAATATCCATTGAAAATATTACGGCTGAACATGCAGGATGGCCATTATAGCCTATTTAAAGATAAGTTTGACATGCTAACATGCTACATTTGTGCTGCAAAATAAATGTAGGTATCATTTCCTGCAGTTAATGAATTATGGTAAATACATGGACCTGGTATTTTAGTTCCTTAAATTCCACACCACATATTAAACCCAAAAACGTTCTTGATGTTTCAGATATTTTCTTAACACGCGGATTTTGTTGAGCCTAGTAATGCGTATTGCGTATAAAGACAATAGTAACAATAAGAACAATTGTCCAAAAACAACACACACTGAGTAGTCAAATTTTCTGTTTTTGCTGCAAATAGATCTCGTGCAGTCACAGGAAAATTTAAGTTTTTAAACGGCATGTAACAAGCATTAAAAAACAAAACTTTTTGCTAATTTAACCTAAGCTGTATTTCCAATAGGTACTGATGAGATTTCCATGCTTAAAATCCTTATCTTGGACACACTGTATTTGGTGTGAATCTTTGTTACTTTTTACCGAAAAATATATATCTTATATATTTATATATTATTATATCGGCGAGCAATGCAATAACAAAACAATGACTATTAGTCACCCAGTCCGAAATGTTTACATGCCGGTATTCGCGTTGCACGCATTGCCTATTTACATAATTGACTGGCTGATTCTGTATACATTTGTGGTCACTTGGTATTGCTCTAATAAACAAATAAAAACTTTCTTTCGTTATTCGCATCCACATTAAGTATAATGCGGGAGTAAAAAGCAAAACAAAGCTAAAGTGCAATGATCTTTAAAAAACAAAAGCTTATTCATAAAAATAAATAATGCAGCTTTTTAGTCGAAGCATAACGGCAACAGAAGGTCACGGACTGGTAGGAACCATTTATGCAAATTATGGGACACAGTTTTTTAGTTGAGGTTACAATTAATATTTAGAAGATATTGTGGATATACTGCAATAAAGTTAAAATTGGGATATTTTCGTTTTTGTCTCCAAATGATTACAAATAACGTTGCCTTTTTTAAGAGAAAAATTGCCCAAGTAAATAAAATATTTACTAGGTGAATTTAACGCTGCGTATTATAAACAACTCCCTATTTTACATAAAATCATTTCTTTGTAAGAACATGGATTTTCTTAAAAACATTATTTTAAATGAATGTTATTCTTACTATTCTTTCTTTACAGTTTGTCTTAAATAAAAAAGTTCATTAGATTCATAGGATCGGTAATATTTAGGAAAACTTATTCATTCTTAAAGAAAAACTTAAATAACTTGAGTCAAAAGCAGGCGATCTATTTTCCGCAAGGCGAAGGCTGCATGTTAATTATCGCCCGCTCGTCATGCGTCGCCTTTACGTGTCGGCCTTTACGCATTACCTTTTGAAAAAATCGCTCGTCAGTTTAACGCATGTCAGCTTTTCAGTCTGACCGTTACCCTTATACTTATACCCTTAGGTCGCGTTAATATTGTCAAATGGTAAGCAACGAGCTATGAGCTGTGAGCGGTACAGTGTTTGCGGTATTGTGTTCATATTAACCTTGCGTTGTTTGCCAGTTTTAATATAATTACAAAGATGTTACCGTCTGTCAAAATTTTGTTCAGGGAAAACTCGCAAGAATATAATAAAACAAGCATATTATTACTCGTACCAATTAAGACACTTTTTGCCATAAATAGTCTTTTTGTGTTTTGAGTCTTTGTCATTCCATAGCAACACATAAATATCAGGGGCGCACCGTTCTGACGCTTGCAGTTTAGTCGCCCGCCGCCGAGGGGTACCACTGACAAAAATGTAACCACATAATCCCATAACGATTCCAGCACAATCCCACTTTAATTTTAGACATTTATGATTCACAGTCTGTTTTCTGCTAAAGCTTTTTTACCAAGAATAAATTTCTTTCTTTTTTTGTTGCTATTTTTCGCCAAAACAGAAATGGATTAGGATATAACACAAAATACTAAAATCACCATTAAAATTTTGATGATCTGCAACGCTCACTACACCAAGATAATTATACAATTCTCACATATTTCCACAAATATTCCACATAATTTCACCACAATTCCACTTTACCTCACCCAATTTCACATATTTTCAACCATCCGCTTGTTTTTTATCTCTGGGACAATCCACGAAGGCCGAAAGCCTAAATACTAACCTATTGTGGGTGTCTTAAGCAGGGTAAGAGGAAGTTTGTTAACACGGGACTTAAAAACTTGAAGATTTTGGGAAGGCAAAGACCTCCGCTGGCAGTAGGTTCCACAGTCTCAGAAACTCTAGGGATAAAAGAACGAAAGAAATGGAAAGTTCGGGGCCTGTCCAATTGAACTGTATAGGGATGCATACGCGCGGCACCACGAGTTTTCTCTGTTGGGAACTGCAAGAGGAAAGACTATACTGGATAATTCGTCGGAGCAGAAGCCGTAAAAGTATCTATAGAAGAGCGATAGATCTCCCACAGCTCGACGATGGGCAAGAGAAGGAAGTCTTTTTGAGTAAGTAAAGGATTATGAATAAGACGAACAGCCCTTCTTTAAATGGCATCAAGAATGCTCAGGGTTGTAGGGGATGCCATTCCCCAGGCATGAGAACAATATTCCAGAGAGGGTCGAATTTGGGACACATACAAAGTGTATAAATTGAAGGTACCATAATTCCTCAGTGCTTGTATCGCAGCTGTAATAAGCGGTAATAAAGGTAACTGAGTAAATATGGGTCCATATTTAATTCATTCTAAAAGCGATGCCGCCAAGTACACAAAAAATGATAAAGTAAACAAACCTTTTGAATGCACATAGCCTCGAACAGAGCCTGATTACATATTTTTAGATAAAAGATAATAAAAATACATTGCTAAAGCACGTATCACCTACTTACAAAACAATCTCTTATTTCGCCTCTGTACTACTATAAAACCGGTGGCACGTGGCGTGGTACTAGAAACTCGTCGGGTTAAATATTTTTTGCTGCAATAAAGCATTGTTCACAAAAGGGTTTCTTTACTTTATCATTTTTCGTGTACTTGGCGGCATCGCTTTCAGAATGAATTAAATATGGACCCATCTTTACCTCAAATTCATTCAAAAGTCTATGCCAAGCACTTTGGTACGTAAGAAACACTATCAGGGAAGTTCTTTCATTAAACAAATAATTAATTAAGCGTCTGTCGTTTATACTTACCAACATATATTTTTACCCAATTTATCGTTATAATTGTTTTTGATAATCTTACTTGTAAACTATTGTATGCAAATTATGGGAGCTAGTACGAATCTCACAGACCTTAATTGTTGTATGTGCCGATCATTTTTTCCCGCATAAATGACAAATAAATCTGTTTTCCGCTTACTCGGTCAAGAAAACCATTTTTCACTTTGGTGATTAATTTTCTAGTATTCTTTCCTTGCGAGAATTCCGGTGAATAGTGGCAGATTCTATCTATTCTGCAAAATTTTATAATGATAAATTACAGATTATTTGGACAGTTTAATACATTTTAGTTTAACATTAGTTAAGACTCTGACAATCTTTTATCTGACACACTTAGGAGAATTATATTATCACATATTATAAACATTAATTTCATAAAGTCACAGTTTTGATAAATTTTAAACAATAAAATATAAGTACATTGACAAAAATGGAGGTTTAACATTTGCTGATTTTTATTTTAAAAGATATTTTTGTATAAGTTTAAATTTTATATATACAGCATACCTAGGCAAATTTTTTGGAAAGGCTTATAAAGGGTGTTTTTTTAGAGGTATAGAATTTTAAATTGCAATAAAACAACAATGGATTATTCGATTGACATGAATTTATTTTTATTTGAAAAATAATCTTGTGGCATTACATTTTAAATATGATTTCTGGCATATGACTGCCACGGCTGGCTTAGATGTAGTTCAATCTGGACGTCCAATTTCCGATGACTTTTTCCAACATTTGTGGTCGTATATCGGCAATAACACGGCGAATGTTGTCTTCCAAATGGTCAAGCGTTTGTGGCTTATCCGCATAGACCAGTGACTTTACATAGCCCCACAGAAAATAGTCTAACGGTGTTAAGTCACAAGATCTTGGAGGCCAATTCACAGGTCCAAAACGTGAAATTAGGCGGTCACCAAACGTGTCTTTCAATTTTCGAAATAAAATTGCACAATTTGCAAGCGTTGTTCAGGCGTGAGTCTATTCATGATGAATTGCCAAACCAAACTGAGAATAAATCACTTGACAGCTGTTAAATCGGTCGCCATCTTGAAAAGTAATGCCAACTTAAAGTTCTATACCTCGAAAAAAACACCCTTTACATGTCAACGAAAAGTGATAGTGGATCCGTGTTTTAGACAACGTTAGCCGCGTACAGATGTGTGTTGTGTATTGCAACGTGCAAGGCAACATGCAAGGCAACATGCAATGCAACAAAGGGTCTTAATGTCTTTGCTGCAACCTTCTCTGTAGGAATACTACGAACTTACATCGAAAGCCTTTGTGTTCGTGCAAAAATTGACACTTGACTGGATTGCGACGAACGTTCCAGAACGCATTAGGCTGTGTTTTAGTTGGAGCTATTTTGAGTGAGTTTAGCAGCGCGGATCGACGGAAGCATTTTTATGTTACTGTACCATAAAGGTTATTTTGTCGAGCAGCGCTGCTAACCTTGTTCCTCGTCGCTCCGACATAAACACACCCTTACGCGCAACTGACTAAACAAGCGCGTTTCATGTTGCATTGCACGTTGCATTACATCCGTCTGTACGCGGCTTTAAGAACCAAACTTATATTCTATTTTACTCTGTCTTTGTTATGCCCGTGACATCATCAGCTGTCACATCATAGTAACCCTTTTTTTAAAATGAAATGCTCCGTATATTATTGCATTTTTTTTCAAATTCTAAACTTATTTTTGTTCTTATTTCAACTGTCGAGAAAGGGAGATATCTTTTTTTTGTTTAATTTGGAATATGTTTTGATCTACTGAGTTATTCAATGATTCCTTGTCTATCTATATATTTTTAGGTAAAGTCTCAACTTATAATAATAATTATGATAATTTGTGGTAAAGTTATATATTGGCCATCTTTATATTATAATTTAAAAGAAAACTTAAAATAATGTTATTACTGCACAAAACTAAAGTGGGGTCCTGACTTTAGACAAACACTCTATACTGTATAAGTAATGGGTTTTGGTATATCGGCCAGTAATAGAATAACAAAACAAGCGCTATTAGTCACCCATGTTTACATGCCGGTATTTAGTTAGATCGTCTCATTTCCTCACCTTGCCTGTGTGTTATGTTATTTAACTGAACCAGTATACTGTATGAGCTATTTTTAAACGTATATCGGCCAGTAATACAATAGCAAAGCACGCACTGTTAGACCGTCTTCTTTCCATGCATTATCTGTTTACATATCTGACTGGCTGATTCTTTATAGCTTTCTACATCCATGACATCGACGTGATCTTTTCCAAAGGGTTTTCTAATTGTCTAATAGTAGGAGAGCTAGTGAAGCCTTTAAGTAACGTTGGGCTTGTAAGGCTAGAAATTTGTAAGTATAGTCAAAGAATACCAATCCATAGAACCCCACAAGTGAGATTTCAGCGTACCCTAAAAATGTTTAGTACCTACCGCGACCAACAGATGGCGAAAGTAGTACGATGTCGCTTTGCTAATATGATTACCATCAGGCGAAAGTAGTACGATGTCGCTTTGCTAATACGATTACCATCAGAAATTGATAGCAGTCGCTGACGAGCAGTCGGCCCGATCAGTTAGAGTGAGGATATACGCAAAATTTAATAAAAATAAAATCCCCGATAAATGGTAGTATCCATAAGATTATTAAATTTATGATTTTAGAATAGGATATATCGATGGGTTTTTGACAAAACATCGTAAGCGACATTCGTCAGTCTTAGAGGAAACGTTTTTTTTTTCATTGGCTTTATTTAAGATGAAGATATGTTCTATATTGGTTTGGCGGTTTATTTAATTAATGGTAGTTATTTGGGTACACGCCAAAAAATAAATCAATAATACCAAAAACCAAAAAAAAAAATAAAGCAAGTAAATCGAGCAAGTCTGCCACCGCTGTCAAGATAAATTAAATAAAAATAAAAAAATTTAAAAATTAACTATTATTTAGGTTTAGAATTTTAAAATTTTTAGATTTTTTTTAGGAAATTCTGAAAATTTTGACATTAAATGATAATAATATAAATGATCTCGGTTTTCTTTAAAAATAACGCGATGGGAAGAAAAATCGTTTCCCGTAAAATTGGCGAATGTCGCTTACGATGTTTTGTAAAAACGCATCGATATATCCTATTCTGAAATCATAAATTTAATACGATATCTTACGGATACTGGGTCCATATATCGGGGATTTTATTTTATTAAATTTTGCGTATATCCTCACTCTAACTGATCGGGCCGACTGCTCGTCAGCGACTGCTATCAATTTCTGATGGTAATCGTATTAGCAAAGCGACATCGTACTACTTTCGCCATCTGTTGGTCGCGGTAGGTACTAAAAATTTTTAGGGTACGCTGAAATCGCACTTGTGGGGTTCTATGGATTGGTATTCTTTGGTATAGTGATGAGTCATAGCATGCGTACAACAACCATCACATGGCAAGCATCAGCCCTGCACATCATCACCCTGTATATTTTTGAAAGTTAAACCAAAAAAACTTGCAGCTGTAAGCTTGAAATTTTCTAGGATTTAGTTTATTAATAGTAAGAGTTTGACGGCGTTGTTGAGGAGACAGCAAGTACCTTCCAGGCGAACTGAAAGGTGTTGCTGATTTGGATGGCCATATTTCCAAAACTAATAAAGTTGGATGTACCTTATGTGGTATTTTTAAGATCTTTTCAATGGTAATATAATATAATGGTTATTAAAAATCACCCTGTATATTATCACCAGTATCACCGTTAAAAAAGATCTTTAAGAAAATACTACATTAGGTACATTAAATTTTATTGTTTTTGGAAATATAGCCATCCAAATCAGCCACACCTTTCAGTTCACCTTGCAGGTACTCGTGCTCATCGAAAACAGCATGTCAATTTTTTTCAAGACTTACCATGAATAAGCTAAATCCTAGAAAATTTCAAGCTTACAGCACCCAAGTTTTTTTTATTTTTTCAACTCAAAGGTTTCACTATCTGTGACTATATGAACTGTGCTTTTGTCCAATTTAAGTTTTTTACTTGAAAGAACTAATATACCCCTTTTCGTTCTTTTTCGAGGCGGTTGCTTTGTTTATTGTATCTTTTGTCTCTGTTTCATATGCTCTGAAAGACAACCAACTCTTACGTAACAATTCTCGTTCTTGTTTTTTTTTTTGTATAAATATCTCGATGTTAAGCCACCTGATTAAATCTACTTGTTGCTGTTTTGAAAAATAACGTTTGCAGACATGTACAGGGTATTTTAAAAAAATAATTACCACTCAATTTAGTTCTAGTTAGAAAAAGGGTCATCCTCTTTTTCACATTACAATCATGCAGGAAAAAGACTTTAACCAGTTTTCCAGACAGATGTGTCCTCTTCGATCATCGTCGACGGAATCAGGGCCGGATTAACTCTTTCGGAGTCCCTAGGCTTGAGTTGCTTGGGGGCCCAACAGAAAAGACAAAAATAAATAAAAAAGGTCCATGCAGCCAAATAAATCTTAAAAATCGAGTTGCTTCGTACTTGAAGACCAAAAAAGGTGCTCTTTCTTTTTACATTACAGTCATGCAGGAAAAAGTCTTTAACCAAGTTTCCCGTAGTCTAGTGAGCTTAGTGGCAGGGTTCGCAGATATATATCAAACGATATATATCGCGATATATATCACAATATATATCGTGATATTTATTCCGAATGAAAATCAAAATTTTTGATATATATCATGAGGCAAAAAAAACAATTTTTTTGTTACATCTGGCAACATTGTTTATTGAGTTTATACAGCTGTACTGCTGGAGAATCACGAAAGCTGTGGGAATTTAATTTTTGTTTGGTATAACCGGCGGTTCCCCAAATCAGTATTAGAGTTGAATAATATTTGGGTTGTTAACTGCTGTAGCTGCCACTGCCGGGCTGAAAAGAGTTTTTTCGACATTCGGTCTTGTCCATTCCAAACTTAGGAACAAATTAGGCTTCAAAAAAGCTGGAAAATTACCATTTATGTTCCGGCATTTTTATCAATCGAAAGACAATCAAATTTGGATTTTATTGATGAGCTACTAGATGATGTTAGCAAAGCTGGGCTTTCAGGAAATTTGCCGTCTGTCTTATCAAAAATGACTTCCCATTTACTTTTAAGTAAATGTGATGATTTATATGGTAATGATATACCCCTGACAAGTCTTGAAAAAAATAAAGACTTTTTTTAGTTTGAATTTTTTGGCAATAAATAAGATGTTTTTATACTTTGTTTTACTTATAATACTTTTTTACCTACACCGATATAACGCTTTTTATTTATTACTAACACAATATAATATCTTTAGAAAATAAAAAGGTAATTATTTACAAACCGGACGGATCACGAATCTAAAAGAATTTTAAGTCAGACACGTTTCAGACTTGAACGGAAAACTAACCTAAATTCACCATATTCTCCCTGCTTTTTGCACGCAACTCTTAAGTTTTCCGTTAAATTAGCACTTAATATTTGATTTGCAGGTCTAAAATACTTATCTTTTTTTCATAAAATTGCAAAGCTTCACCTCCAATCATTTCAGTCACAGTAGCCAAGGCACCTACTGCGATTAAAAGTAAAGCTTTACAATTTTATGGAAAAAAAGGTAAAATAGATGGAAACAATGGGTTTTTAAGAGGTGAAAATAAAATATGAGTGCCAATTTAGCGTTAAATCAAGAATTGTTTGCAAAAGATGGGGCAATATAGTGAAAATAAGGTAAATTTGCTTTTCAAGTTTGTTGATGGCTATGTCGAAAACGAAACGTCTCCGACTAAAAATCCTTTCATCTTCGTGATCAGCGCCCCAAAAACCCCCGTATACCAAATTTCATCAGAATCGGCGATGCCTCCGGCTTGTGAATAATTACCAATGAAAATATCCAAAATATCCGATATCTATCGTTTATATCGATATATATCGTTAATATCGGATATTTTGATATTTTAGTTATTAAATATCACGATATTTACGAACCCTGCTTAGTAGGTAATACGGCACTAGTTAGACGAAATAGACCTAATGCGACACTCACAAGGTTATTTAAACCTTTGGAATTTGCAGATTGAGTTGAAAAATAATTTTCAAACACTTTTAAAAAAATAATCAGAGATTATTTCATTTTCATTTCCATTTTAAGGGAAATTGGTTATACAGGGTGTTTCCTAACTACGGTACGAGACTTAGGGGTGATTTATGTTTATGTAAAATATTAGAAATTCTTATATTAAATATATTTTTGTTAACGTTGTCAGTATCAACGTCTTAATTAATCGCCTGAGGAAAACAAAAATTGATCAATTGGATGGTCTTCTTGTTGAGTTCACGCTTGGAAAGAATGTACTCAACAAGAAGACCATCCAATAAATGAATCCGCCTAACCAATATAGAGCATATCTCCAAAAATTGTCAAGACTTACAACGAAATAAAACCTATTTCTACTACTTTTCCTTCTAAATTTGACCATATATGGTAAATCTTTCGACTTAGATTAAGGCGTACGACTGGCAATTTTTGTTGTTGTTCGTAAATTGGTTCCCAATTAGAAAAGTGCTCATAAAGTCATTAACATTATTATGTAAATCGGTTCGCGAGCCCCAGAGTGGTCATAGGTATATTGGTTCCTGGTTATAAATAGGTGGACGGTTCAGGCAGACACCGATTACCCTGGAAAGGGTTTATTTATCTTGGGGTGGGTTTTGGTTATTTCTGGTAAGTTCAGTAAACAAATGTATAGATAGTCATACAATCCTGTTTTATTACTTATTCGATATTCGTACCAATCGTACCTATTCGGAGACGGTCACGTACAGTAAACATATTGGAACCAATTTACATATCAGTCGTCAGGGCAACCAAAAAGGTTGGGTACCAATTTTTCTAATATTTTTAATTCGAGTACCAATTTACATGTGCCTTTATATTTAATCTTTTTAAAAGGAGGAGATTCTCAATTTGCCCTTACGTTTGGTGTGTGTGTGTGTGTGTTATGTGTGCAGAGTGTACTTCCGCGGTGGTCCCATAAAAACAGACAGGATCTTACGAGAGAACGGTACTAGACCTATTTTTTCTCTCTGCGTACGTTGTTCATGCGGCAAAGTTGCTTCCAGATAGGTATAGGTATATAGTAAGATAATAAAGAAAAAGAAAAGATCAGGAGCGCATTTAGAATCGACAACCTTGGGGTAAAAATTACCCTTTTCACCGAATTAAAAGTGGTACTAGTAGTGTTTGTTAGTGCCAGTTTACCGATTTAAAAGTAATAATAATAATAAACTTAAAAGCGAAAAATAAACATTTAAAAACAAAAATTAAACCAGAATAAAACTCACTAAAAAGTAAAAAATAAAAATAAAATAAAAAAGAAGTCGTGTATAGTGTATCTCAAAGTATATCGCTTTGGCTGTTGACGGCAGTACTCCAATATACCTGCCGACAGCAATAAAACAGCGGATCAGTAGGTATTAAAGGACAGAACATTAGGGACGGACTCTATTTTTATAATGTGCTGTACTGAATTTTTCCAGCTCTCAACTGGTATATTAGTAATTAAATTTTTTATCAAATTTATAACACTGGGACTTAAAGTAGGTGTAACATTTTCTGCTCTAATCTTTGATTTTACTTGGTTCCACAAATGTTCTATGGGGTTAAACATACAGTGATACGGAGGAAGACGTAAGACAGTATACCCAGCCTGTTCAGCCAAATTGTCACATACATATTGTTTTTTAATTGCATATGAATTTAGGACTTCCAAAAGTTGCGCTTTTTGTAACTGAATTCAAAATAAATATCGTTTTCTAACAAATATTCCTGGATTTCAGTTTTTGAACTTGATGAAGCTGGTGCTTTGTGTAGCAGACGGCTGTGGTAGCTTGCGTTATCTATGACAATAACACTGTTGTTTGGAATATTTTTATAAGATAATTTTGAAACCAGTTTTCAAAAAGTTCTGCGCTTGTATCCTCGTGATAATCCAAGCTAGAATCCTTAATATTCTTTGCAGACAACAGCAAGCAGTTTGGGACAAATCCGTCTTCTGAATCAGCGTGTATTATGGTAATGCGTTTTCCTTTAATTGAAGATTCTTTTGTCTGACAGTTTTGACTGGAATCCACCCATCCTTTGGATACTGTGTCGTGTTCACTAATAATAATATCCCTTATCGACGATATTGGAGATTTTGTAAGTAGACAGGTTTCTTTTAAAGCTTCTTGTTTAATAAGTCCCCTACTGATTTCATATACATTTTTTACAACCTGTTTTGCATCTAATGACAAATGATCGACGCGACATACTTATATGTATTCTCGTAAAATAACTTTTTCGAAACGCACAGTAAAAACGGTTATTCAACACTACAACTAAAATATTAGCAGAAATATTTATATAAATAGTCAAGAGATATTTATACCTGGCCCACCCCTGTCATTATGAACTCATAGGTTTGCCCAATAACAATAGGTCATAAATCATTAAAGGTTTATTGGGGTATTGCCCGTCAAAAGCCAAAGCGATATACTTTGAGATACACTATACTAACATACATATGTGCTAAACTACTCAATGTTTTTAACAAAATAAACTTTTTATACTTTTATACCATATGTTATTACCCGACTTTTTCTTATTATTTTTAACTTTTTAGTGAGTTTTATTAATTTTTTAAAGTCGGTTTATTTATTTTTTGTTTTAATGTTTATTGTCAGTGTTGTCAGTGGCAATTTCTTCATTAATCGCTCGAGGAAAATAAAAATTGTCAAGACTTGGACCGAAATAAAACGTATTTCGTTCTGTTTTTCCCTTCTAAAATTGGCCACATATTGTAAATCTTCCGACTTAGATTAGAGCGTACGACCGGCAATTTAGTTACTATACTTGGGTTTTTGCGGGATCGTAAAATAGGTTTTATTATCTTTTAAACACGTTTCCCAGCCGAAAACGTGATAAGTATTTTTCCATTCGTCCCGCTTGTACAAAATGGAAAATGTTCAGTGGATAATTCTCCGGAATATGGCGAAACTAAATTTTAGTAGTCAAGAATGTTAAGATTTAAAAATGGTTATTCCTTTTTAACCGACTTCAAAAACGAGGAGGTTCTCTATTCGCCGCGTAAGTTTTTTTTTGTGTATGTTACGCGATTTCTCTGGCGTTTGTGGGCCGTTTTTAAAAATTCTTTTTATATTTGAAAGAGTGCATTTTTGCGGTGGTCCCATAAAAAAACAAAGTCACGATCGCGAGAGAGAAAGGTACTAGATTTATCTTTTCGGCAAGCCGGACTCCAGTTTTTGCGGCAAAGCTGACGCTAGATGGCATATGCTCATATAAATAGGTATATGTCCAGATAATAAAGCAAAAAAAGAAGAGATCAGGGGAACATTCAGTATCGACAACCCTGGGGTAAAATTTACACTTTTCACCGACCACAAGGAGAAGGTTCAACCTGTGTTTTTTTTAACCAACTTCAAAAACGAGGAAGTTCTCAATACGCCGCGTATGTTTTTTTGTGAGTGTGTTACGCGATTACTCTGGTGCTTGTGGACCGATTTTAAAAATTCTTTTTTATTTGAAAAAGTGCACTTTCGCGGTGGTCCCATAAAAACATAAAGTCAAGATCGCGAGAGAGAAAGGTACTAGACCTTTTCTTTCCTCTCTGTCATACGTAGGAAAGATCAAAGGCGCTTCAGACTCGACAACCTTGGGGTAAAATTAATCCTTTTTACCGAACTAAAAGACAAGCGGATAGCTGCAGACCCGTGTGTATCGATTTGTTGCAGCCCCGCGTGTATCGATTTATAAGCTTGTAACATTGTATGTACTTCCTTTTTTGGCAGGGTCGTATTAAGGGTATGAGGCGCCCTAGGCTAGAATTCCCAGAGCTCCTATTTTCGTACAAAGAAAAAAAATTTGAAGAGCAAAAAAAAAAAAAAAAAAGGTCATTCTCTCCTTTTCGCCTCTATTTTATTTATATCCCCGCAGAAAGATTAGTTCTAATCCCCACCCGACCTAAGAAACTTCCCTGCGTAGCGCCTATTACTCCCCTATCTGGCGAATATTTTTTTCATGGCGCCCTAGGCTGTAGCCTAGTTAGCCTAATGGATAATACGGCACTGTTTTTTGTAGGAATAATACTAAAACAGTTAATCCTTTTTTAATTTCTTAGTTATCCAAATTCATTATTACTACTAATTTTCAATAAATTCTATTAAATTTATTTGCAAACTGTCAAATTTGAAAACAAGTGACACATAAACTATAAAATAATAATGACTAAGTCAAAGGTAACTTAACCGTTTGGTTCAGTTGATGTCGCGCTTCCTGTTACATTGCATAAATTGATATTTAATTTTATTGTAGTAGGCATTGA
The DNA here is from genome assembly GCA_014170235.1 of Listronotus bonariensis. Lineage (NCBI taxonomy): Eukaryota > Metazoa > Arthropoda > Insecta > Coleoptera > Curculionidae > Listronotus > Listronotus bonariensis. The sequence continues at coordinate 25,918 of JACEGR010004680.1, read as the reverse complement.
AACAAAACACTAATTCAAAGTGTGAAAAAAGCTTCGAATGTTAAATAAAGTGACTTTTTTAACACTTTATGTAGTGTACCAAAATGGAGTACTTTACCTTTATGTTAACGATTAAAAAAACAGCATTTTTTATAACGTTCGTGGAAAAAAGGAATTTTTTATGCTTGCCATAAATATTTTGCGAATATTAAAAAGGAATGATTTTTTTACCAAATCAGTTCATGTTTTATTTAGAGGCATGGCTATCGAGAACATTAATATTTAGTATTTTTACATTTTAAATTATCAAACATTTTTTCATGTATTTTTATCAACTTTTGCGAGGAGGTATGCAGTCCTATGTTTGGTAACTTATGTGGTGGTTTTATACTTAGCCATGGGGACGCTTAAACTTAATAGAGGTACATAAAAGTTAAAGTATTGTTCTTAAATCATAATGCATAAGGCCTCTGACACGATACTAATTGTAAGCGTCAGCGGCCAGTGTTGAGCGGCAAATGTGAGACCGCTGCCCTTGATCTTTATGCGAGAATAAAAGAACTTTTCGCTCAACGCTGGCCGCTGACGCTGACGGTTAGTATCGTGCCCGAGGCCTAACGGGACCTGTCATCTACGTTATTTGGTATTTGTTTTATGGTTTTAATTAATTTTCTTATAGTTAAATTTAGGTGTGTATGTGTGTGTCTGTGTGTTGCGGGTGTATATTAGGGGTAAAATATCAAAGTCAAAATTAATTTTGACTTCTGACACTAAAAACTGCGTCCTAAACACCTCCAGAAAATGCTCGGCAACAATGAGCTCTTAATTGTAATAGGAAGATCTGCATCATTAGAGTTTTGCATATTTTTCTCAGTTCCATACAAAAAATCATTCTCATCTTCATCTCAACATTCGTTAATCATACAGCAAAACTGTTTTTCATAAAAAATTAAACGTTCTACAAAAAAGGTCTCTTATTGTTTTTTGATAAACTTAACCATTAGAATTATCGGTTTCACACCCTTGTACCCCCATAACGATTTTCGGTTTATTTTTCGTCTGTAAAACCCTCAGGGTTAGGTTGCGCACCAGGTGCTCGGGGGATAGTTTTCGACCTAAAATTTTGTTTCCCAAAAATCCGCCATAATGATTTTCGATTCTGTCATCAGGAAAAGCGACAAAGATGACGTTCAGGGCTACGTTCCGGTAAACCAGGTGTTCGGGGAGTCGTTTTCAACATAAAATTCGTATTCAGCTTGTTTTTGGCACTACACACACACTTGTTAGAAAAATTCTCGGAGATTAGGTACTCGTTCAGGTTAGGGCGCACCAGATATCCGTGGGGTGTTCGCTGATACCACATTTGAATTCAGCGAGCCAAACCCTGGGCGCTAAGGTTCTCTCCTTTCCTACATGAATTTTGGTCGTCGATGTTCCTGAAGTTCAGGTATTTGGGGGTCAATCTAAACATAATAATCAGCGACCTCCAAAATCCCCTGGGCACCCGCAGGGGCGTTGCGTGGCAAAAATTAGGCGTAGGCGAAGTCGTGTCAAGGCCTCACCTTTCTTGCGAGGCCCTTTAAGCGTACGCGCGTAGGGGAACTTATCCGCGAGGCCCCTTTTATCCTGTGTTTTTTTAATACAAACAAAAAAAGGTCCCCCAGGCGCGAAAGTTTCCAAAGGGCGTCTCAAGAAAAGTATTTCTTGAATAAATTTTTGGCTGCAGCAATAAAATTCTCGGTTTGTATAAGGAAAGTATGTCGACTAAACGTCGATAATAAAAATGCCAGGCGGTCATCACTTCTGTCTCACTTTTTAATTATTCTCCTCTTTGTTGCTCGCACACCATTTAAACGACGCGTTTAGACAGCGATAGTTGATTGCCGTCCTTACTTGTATGACGCTTGTGGCTTTTTTACTATCGAATTGATCTTTACAAATGTTACAAATAAAAATTTTTTGAAGCGAATTCAAAAACCGCATTCCGATCCGCCCTGCCTTAAAAAATTATGAACTTCTCCCTGTTATCTATCATGGGTGAATTTTAGAAATTAGCCATTATTTACCATGGGTGGAAACCGCTGCTTCATTTAATTTTACTAGAACTATTTTGACTGATACGAGCCGTCCGTCCGATGCTGTCGTATGTACGCCTACCTTTATACTTACTAAAAGCTTTTAAACAAATAAAATACATTTTTTTTATTTAGTAATAATGTCACCAAACAGACATATTAAAAAGCAAAAACCAACAACAATGTTAAAAAGTGTATTTAGCTAAAAAATTGTACAACCCCTGACCTTTTAAATATTTTTGCTAAAATCAAAATGGTTTATGTTTGTAAAATTTCCACGGAGCGTGTGAACCTGGCGTGAACTGGATAACCTTTAGATATTCTATTTTTAACAGTTCCGTATTACATTTACTTTAGGACCAGAAAGTAAAAATAGTTCGAACAGTTACGCTCAAGAGAAGCCCAATAAACCGGTGTTAGACAAAAATAGACGATTAAGCTAATTACGATCGGTGGACGTTCTCACAGAAAGTTTTCTTTGTGTATCCATATAAAATTAAATTAGATCTATCTACAGGGACTTCCAACTTTATTTACACAGGAAATAACTTTGCCCCTTAACAATAAAACATTTGTTTTTGAGACACCCTGTAGATTTACTTATGCTGTCAATAAAAATAGTGTTTTTTCAACAATTTCTTTTTGTATCTTGTTCAGGGCCGAAGTAATTTCTTGTATAAATAGAGGTGGAGCACCCTGTATACCGGGTAATTCAAAAGCTCTGCTCTCTATGTATTGTAAAGATGGCAAGGAAATGTTTACATGCAGAAATTCTTTGTTTAGTCTCTACCTGCTATTGTTCATCACACTAAAGATCATTTGGAAAAAAGCTGGTACGACATGTTTATAAAAAAACACGTTTAAAATATATTTTGTGTATGGTTTAATGTTATAAAACGTTTTTGTAATGTCCCATATTTAGTAGGGATGTTTACGTTGTTGCATTATGGTGGTTTGAGTCACAGGTTACTATGAAAAACAACTAATTAACCCTTTAGGTTGAAGTATAGTGGATTAGAAGAATTAAGAGTTCAGTGCACCAATTTAGTGTTTAGTGATTATTATTATTATTTTTTCTCTAGTAAAAATCTTTCAGATTTTTCATGCTGCGAGTCCCTTTAAAAACATTGTATTCTGACTATGCACAATATAGTACTCGCCATCCATAATACATTTGTCGACAAATCTAATAAACTCGGAAAAAAAGCAGAAACGACTGAAGTATATTTTTATTTTTTTTAATAAATAAAAATATAATCCTTTATAAATGCTACTCGTAAAAAGAAATATAAAACAAGAATTACAAATACTGCAATCAACTAAAAAGGAAGTAATAGAACATTTGACCAAGTTACAACTAAAAGAACTACTAGGAAACACTAATTCCCGCAATTAAGAATGTATTTGAAACAAACCCTAGCCCGACCCTGTATTTCGGCCGGCACAGACATGCCTAAATTCATATGATTTATTTCCCATACCATTTTTAATAGAACTAGTATATAAAGACAGAAACTGACCGTTTATAGCTAAGACCATATTTGATGCCGTCAAGTACACAAAAAATGATAAAGTAAACAAACCTTTTCGAAAGCACATAGCCTCTAACAGAGCCTGATTACATATTTTTTAGATAAATAAATAAAAACATTGCAAAAACACGTATCACGTACTTAAAAAACATTATCTTATTTCATTTCTGGCCTGCTATAAAAACTGTGCGTGTTGTAGTCGTCGGGTTGAATGCTTCTTGCTGCAATTAATCATTATTCACAAAAGGGTTTATTTGCTTTATCATTTTTTGTGTACTTGGCGGCATCGCTTTTAGAATGAAATAAATATGGTGTTTCACTTCACTTACTTGACAGGAATCCTGTAACATATTATAAAACGACAAAGGTGTCTTCGGTGAAAAGGTGTATTAGTCAGATCAAATATGAGCAAACTGAAATAACGGCTAAAGCCGCGTCCAGATAGCAATTCGCCAAACATCCGTCCAAACTAACCACCCTGTTTGCGCGCTCCTTTGACGCCAAAAACCGACAAGCTCTCAATCACTGGCGAATCATTGGCCAAGCAACGGCCAAGTCCTTAAAACGACGTAAATTATCTCAACGTGCACCCCCGCGCAATGTGGTGTGGTATGCGGCGTGGAGCGGCACGGCGAGTTGTTGCAAGTCTAAACCCGGCTTAATATTGGTTTTTGCCTGATAATCATCTGTTTTCAGGTGTTTTAGAGAAGTGGGCAGTTTCTGAGTAATGAAGTATTTGTGTTTTACTGAGTTTTTAATAAGTTTTTAGCATAGCATAATTAAAGAAAACATTTGAATGTTGAATTTGCATTAAAATTAATACCTAGACCAGCGGATCTCAACTTCTAGTACAACATGTACCACTGATGGTACGTGTCATTATTGTCGGCGCTACGCAAAAACAAATCAAAAATCAGCACCACATAAAATAACACAAGCAAAAAATTAAAAATGAGAAAACGGGAGTATCGGGAACTCTTTTGTCGAAATCCCCGCCGCGCCGTCTACACTGATTGTGCAATCGCGGAAGAAAAAAATTTTTACTCTTGTTGGATTTTATTTTGTCCATTTCTTAATTTTCCAGCATATTATGAATTACAATTGAGGGGGTATTCTAGTCTAGAGACACGAATTTTGAGCATTTTTTGTCAGTTAATCTTAAAAAATGTATATACATATAATATTTATGAAGTTGCGCCCTTGATGTGGAGAAAGAAAAACGCCATGTCCTCGTCGCCCTAATTTCTACCCTTATGGTGATTTGAAAAATAAAAACATGACAGATTCGTAAATAATACGAATTTCGTTATCACGTAACCGCCAAAACTAAAAAAATATGTTATCCATAAAATGGCGGCTTTTTAAAAATAAAGATCGATTTTTTCCCTAGTTTTTAAACTTTCTTGGATTTTTAAATAATATAAAAAGATTTAAAAAAATAGCTTTTGTTGGTTTACGCGATATAAAGATATCTAGAGAATATTCATGCCAAATTTTAAGTAAATCGGTTGATTAGAACTTGAGATATCGTGGCAACCGTATCGAAAAAGAAGTTTCGTGAAAAATGCGTTTAAAGTTTTACGTTAAGTTACAGGCAGCATAACTGATAGCATGGTACATATACCATACGTTCGCTTAATGAGCCATCCCAGCTTCCTACATAATGTAGTATACAGTATACTAGAAGTAGTATGGAAAGAAGGAGAGATAGAGGTATTCATACGGGTAGCCCACCCTCCAATCGCCTTATTAGATTCGTCCCCTCAAACCGATTTAGTTGCCACGTCACTAAAATGGCTGTAACTTTAAAAATAATTCGAATTTTTAAAAATCCTTTTAGGAAGATATTCTTAAATACTTAGTCTATCAAATTCTAAAAAACCAAATTTTTCCAATTTTTCAAATTTCTAGACTGAAATACCTCTTTAATTAGATTACCTAGCTACTTACATATTTATTTCACTTTGGTGGTACTAAACATTATAAAAATAATGTTGTAGTACTTGATTCAAAAAGGTAGAGAACCGCTGATCCAGCCTAATCTGCGGTGCTTTTAAAAATGCAAAGACTAAAATATCGATGGCTTCAACTATACCGTAATTTGTAATTGCTAATTTAATAAAATTGTTTTAAGTTTCGTTTATTAAATTTTGATTAAAAATTAGAACTTCGTTACGCCAGAGAAAAACAGATTGGTCTTTTATTAATTAGGTACGCCACTGGTTCTAATGAAGATTCGTTCTACAATTTATAACATGTAGCCGGAAATTAAGAGTTGTTTTCGTGTTTGTCGCGCCGATGGTTGTTTTGCAGGTTGTTTTAATATAACTGAAACTCGAGTTTGCTAATGAATCTGGTGGTAATTAACGGGTTTTGTTTGTGTCCTATAGTGAAATAATATGTTTGCTACAGTTAGAGTTATTTATTATATTGCAATCATTAGACCGCACGGGCAAACAAGGACTTTGTGCCGAGATTTAATAATGGTTATTTTATGCAGGGCCGATACAAGCGGGGGCGAAAACGGGTAGAGATTCACAACTTGACTTGATTTTTAAGCTACTTAACTTGATCTTGACTTGATATCAAGTCAAGATTAAGTCAAATATTTGTTTTTGAAATTCAAGTCAAGTCAAGTAGTTACAAATCAAATAACTTGAAAATCAAGTTTTTCAAGCTAACTACTTGGTTTTTCTTGAAAAAATGGTACTTTTTTGATATTAATCTGATTAACTGATTCTACACCGTGTAGTTTCCTTCGGAAATCCTTAATTTTATTCGTTTTATTGGAAACACTAAGTTAGCTTTAACTCGTTTTACCTTTGGTGGCGCCGACCCTATACACTTTCTTCTTCTGTTTCGGTGGCATCAGATTCTGACACTTTTTCATCTACGATATATTCTGGGCCGCTGCTTTCAAAAGGTTCCGACTCCATTTCTGACAAATCACTTCTTAAATCAGATATAATAATTCTTTTGCGGTCGCCGTTTATCCTTGAACAACCCTGCTCTACTAAAGCGCGAGCACGTCGTCATCATTACTGTGTGAATCCCCTATTTAACGTCGGTAAATCCCTTATTTTAACGCTTCGATGCGCATTTCATGGATCACTATCAAGTAGTTTTATTTTACTTGATATCAAGTGGAGTTGTTCAGTCCGAAAATTAAGTCAAGTCAAATATAAAACTTTCAAAAGCTTGAGTTTTCAAGTCAAGTCAAGTCTTTAAGAAAAAATTTAAGCTACTTGTCTTGATGAATCTCTAAAAACATGCACGTGGACGTCCAAGTTTAGGGGCGGCCAAATTATTATTGACCAATGTAAAAAACCTGGAGTAAATACACCGTGTCCTACCGGGAACTGCTGCGATCGATTTCTTGAAAAGTAGGTTTTGAAAAATTTGATAGCATTCTGAAGTCAGTGGGGGGACATAGAACTAAAATATTTTGACAGCTCTACCACTTCCGGTTATACCGAAAGTTAATGTCAACTTCCTTATTTTAAATAAAACACCGTATATACATATTATTAGAGAGATATGGGTACTTTGGTTACCGCCTACGTTCGTTATTTACGTAAGGCGCTATGTAAATACCGCATGCGATATTTAGTGTTTGTTTTTAGAGATATGGAAGACGCCGTATTACTGGTTAATTACACCTGTCTGCGAATTTACAAAACCAAAAACAATTGATCCTTTAATGTGCGAATACTACAGTTTTTCCCCTTATTTCAAACACATTTTACTGTACATTTTTCCACTTTTATGTCGAATTTTGACTAAAACATTCTCTCCGTAAAGCCAGGTCATTGTCGGTCGAGAATCTTAACCTTTTCGTTTTTTTTTCACCTGCGATATTTATCTAAAAAAAGCAAGGCTTTATCAAAGATTAGTAGTTTAACTTTACTCTGTGGGTTTATTACAAAAATATTTGTAGAAATCGTCGAAATAAATAATATAACCTTAACAAATAAACAAAGAAAAAATATTGTGCGCATGGCAATTCTATTTGCCATTTTAAATAGCACATGGCGTTATCAGCCCGCAAATTACTCCACGCGGTAACGTTATTACCACCAGCAACGGTAAAAATCACATGGCGCATAACCTAACTGTCATAATAGCGCGTACGTTAATACCGCATGACGTTACAGCACCACCCATATCTCTCTATTTATTTTTTAGATTTGCGGAAAATTCTAAACATAATTTATGTATAATGTTCTCTACCTGCGTAAGTCCAACCGTTATTGACTTATTTTAAATTTTATATCAAAAATGACGTTTGCAAGCCATTACATACTCATCAATTTTTTATAAACATAAGCCGTTAATATGAGTTAAGGTTGGGTTTCTTGCAGAGAAGGAACTACTTTGGTCAACTGTATTGATATTTTTACAATTAATAAATACTGAGTGGTCAAGAATAATCGTTAAAAATTAGTACGACAAAAACCCTAAAAGTCAATTTTTTCAAATGGAAACCCCCATCAAAAATAAGGATACGTTTGTGTAAGGATGTCTATTCCAAAATTTTATAGTTTTCGAAATATTACCAATTTAATATTCATCTATTCTAACAACTTTACCAACCTCTATCTTAAAAGTTAGGATAGTTTTACACTTTTAAGGATTAGCCTTTTTGTTCTGAAACACTCTTTAAAATATAAATATTTTTACCGAATACACCTCGTGCTAGCTCAATACGGCAAAATTGACTCTCACTTTAAACAGGTAGAGATTAGATAAAGAATACGCGCATGTAAAAATTCAGGATACGATGACGCATCGGGCTCGCTTTGCTGTTTCTTTAGACCCGTCTCCTTTCCATACATTGGCAAGAATTTCGCATTGAACGTTGGCACGACGACGTGTATCCTCAAAATTAGATAAGTAAAAGAATATTTTTCTTGGTCCCTAATATTTTAAGCTCGGCTCCGGTTAGTTTTGAAATAATAGTAATTGATATTATAAGTTATGATGAGCCTCATTGATATAAGAAAAAAATATTTGACGCAGTTTTTGTTGGTTGAAATTTTTAGGGGATTTCCTTAATTCTAAAGTAATTTAGTTTTTAAATTAATATTCTTAATTTTTAATTTGTTTAATTATTTTTAAAAATATGCAATTAATTGTTATTTTTTGTTTAACGCTTGTTTACCATTATCTGTTTTGAGTATTACTTATGGATGTACTTTTTTTTGAACTGTAATTATGGTTGGTTATCATATTGTTTATATTTTAAATGGAAAATGTAAAGTTTTTATAAAGAAGTTTTATTTCTGTAGCAATATTATCTAGGTACTAATTGAAAAAAATAAATGGTATAATTACTTTGCACTTTATGATCATACCGAGTAATAATAGTCACGTATTACTAACCCTAGTATTACCCCACAAAAGAACAAGAAAAGTTCTTAGTTGAAATCTAGTGGTTTAAAACACATTTAACTTGTTTCAGGTGATGGATTCCAGCCCCTGCTTTAGCCCCAGTTACAGATAGAACCTTTTCTTCTTACTGCCACAGTTAACGACAACCATGCGAATCAAATAGTTACCCAGTGACGTCACCATGACAGTGTTAAACCGCAACCGGATTTGCCGAAGGCCGAGCCCCAAAGGCTTTGCCATATCAGCGATAGCAGCAACTGTACTATTATGTATTTATTATACGAGGTAAGTATTTAACATATAGGCAAGGCGCAAATTGAATAAATTATAAAAAATATATGTTAAACGGTTCTATTATACGTAAAGCTAAAAAATAATTCGGTAAGTCCTAGCTTCCAGATCGCATCAATCTTCTCATCAAGGGGGTATTAATTTAACGTGCCTAACGATTTTATTATTTCTCAGATCAATACCAGATTGACAAGAAGATTGGTGGGATCTGGTAGCTAGGACTTTCCGAATTCTTTTTAACGTTTAGTACAATACAACCGTTTAAAATAATTTATTTTCAAGTTTTTAGTTTTGTTGTTAGTTGATACGTCTTATTCTATTGAGTTCATTGAATGCCTTATTATAACTAGCCAGAACTAAACAACGATTTTATTATTTTTCTGACCAATACCTTAGTTTGATGAAAAGATTGGTGCGATCTGGTGGCTAGGACTTACCAAATTATTTTTTAGCTTTTAGTACAAAAACCGTTTTTGATAATTCTTATCCTATTGAATTCATTTATTGCAAAATGAGCTCTATTCTATTAATTAACCCCATTTCATTAGATACCCATATTGAGGTAGTTATAGAAAATATGTAATCCGCCAGTTTTTGGCGGCGGCCATCTTGGACTTTTACATTTTTGTATAGTAAGCTCTATTCTACCAATCATATTATTGTGAAGTAATATGTATTCCGCCATTTTATATCGGCGGCCATTTTGGATTTACAATCATAAAAAATGTATTATATTGAATTGTCATCAAGGTTAAGAGTATGTACAAACTTTCAGATTCATCTGTCGTCAGGAAGGGGGTCAAATTTCAATAACGAAATTTGACCCAAACCAATAATAGGAAACAAATAAATAAACAGGTCAAGCTTAGTAAAACAGTTTAAAAACGTATAGCGCGTGCGAGGTGACGCGACTAGGGTGACGCGACTCGAATTTGCCTCTACATGCCGCGTGGTGATCCTTATATTGACACGCGTGTGCTGCGACCAACCGCCCCAAAAATGTCTGATTTCAAACCAATCAATTGTTATTATTAAACTTAACCTCTTAATCTAAATCGGATGCTACTGAGGAGAATCTGCTGTTTAAATTTTTGGTAAAAAGAAATTTAAATCACCTAACAACTATATTCTATGGCATAAAAAAGAGGTGGACACTTTTGAATTACAACTATAAGATGAGTGCTGCTGATTTTACTAATTACACAAGAATGTAACTACATGATTTTGACAATAAACAAAACAACAAAACTATACTTCTCTGAAGACAATGGGCGCGCTACTCGAAAACTTTTCCACACTACCACAAAAGCCACTCGTGCTCAAGTAGGCGCGACTCGCGCCATATCGTGTCGCTAATCCATTTGCACTATATAATACAATTCTATTAGGACTCCGTTTAACGCGTGCGACGCGAGAAAATATGTCACTCTTACAAAAATCAACGTCTTTTCAAATAGACGCGTCGCTAGTCAATTTGCGCTGTATAATTTAATTTTATAAGTTACAAAAATTTAATACCTGCTGTGCTGCGTTGCGTCGCACGCGTTATATGTGTCTCAATTTGCGCCTTGCCTTAGATTACAAAAGTACGCGCTGTCCTGGGTCGCGTCGAGCGCGTTGCACGCGTCTCAATTTGCATCTTGACTAAGATGAGTTCTGCTTATTTTACCAATTCCACAAGAGAATAATGACTGCAAGCTGGGAATCTGATGATTTTGACAATAAACAAAACAATAAAACCACATTTCTCAGCAAATAAGGCGCGCGCGACACAAGAAACTGTGCCACTACCACAAAAGCAAGGTGTGCGCGGGTAAACGTTGTCTTTGGGTCAATTCCCACTCTACGTCCCGTTACCTTCCATACACGTTACACACACCCCGCGTCTGGGGCGGTCATAAGGGGGGCCAGGCCTCTCCCCTTTCATGCCACATCATTTGTAACCGATTCGGAAAGTTGATATGCCTCGTGTTACTGTGAGCTCCACTAAAATGCCATGATTTAACTAAAACGGTTAATTTGAAATCAAGTAACCATAAAAAATGGAATTAATATTATTATCTACGACTACTCAGGGCGAAGTAAAAGTGTGCAAAATCCTATTTATGTTTTTTTTTTTCAAATGGAACAAGGGGTGGCTAGTTAGCATATCCTAAAAAGAATTTTATTCAGAATAATTTGGTTCTACATAGGCGCATTCGGGGAATTTATAGCGATAAAGCGTGGTAGTGATTGCTTTTTTAATGTTATTTCGATTGACGCTTTAAGGTTATTATAATAGGTGAATTCTATGTGAACAAAGAACAATTTCATAATACATCCTAATAAAGAAGCCAATAAAGAATATGTGAGGGGTTATTTTCAAAAGTGTACTATCTCCAAAATTAGATTTTTATGTTACATAAAAAATGAACAAAGAACCTATATATTAAATGCAATGCTTTCTTTATTAAGTTTGAACACTGTTGTGAATGTAGTCATGGAAAAGTGATTTATTTAAATTCAGCGCTGAAAAATTAAACTATTAAGACAATAATTTCACTGTTATTTTAAAAGAGTGTAATGAAGATTGTACAAGGTGGCGCTTTCTCGTTGACCTTGTACATAGGTATAGCAAAACTAAAAAAGAAGAACAAATTTGATTACATATTCTCGATTTTAATTTTTGAAACAAATTTATTAGAGTGTTTTAAAAATTTTATCAATTTGGCCGGGCATTCTAAAAGCTGTAAAAATACCACATATGACATATTTAATTTGTCATAGTTTCGGAAATATACTTAGCCATCGTCAGGAATTCGATCATAAAATGGCATTTTATGATCGCATGATATTTAAGGACCTTTAAAAATTTACCTCATTATTTGGAATGTTTTTTCCAACAGTTTCGGAAATATGAACTTCCAGATCTTAATGCGTATATCTACTATTTTGTAGATTTATATGGTCGTATTTTCAAAACTATCACGGATAAATATATCAAATGTGGTAATTTGTTAAACCTCTTTGAAATATCTTGCCAACGGTAATATAATATGCAGGGTGTTTCATTAAAAAAAAACTGATGATGGCCATATTTCCGAAACTTAAAAATCAACATATCAACTGTGGTATTTCTTATAGCTTTTATGAAGACCTTTCGACTGAGGATAAAATATACGCCACTAAGTTCTACATAGAAATCCCTAAATCGTTTCTATTTACATTCTTTTTATCTCTTAAACGAATCAAGTTAGCCAATATTTACTTTTACCATTAATTTTTTTTTAAATATTGGAAACAAGGTTGCGTAATTAGGTTCGTTCTATCTTTTTTAATTTTCGCTATACCCTGCAAGGTCAACGAAAAGGCGCCATCTTGTACACTTTGAAACTAGGCCCCTTATGTGCTTTTTAATACTATCAAAAAACAGAATACTATTGCTTAAATAGCTGAAACGTAAACAATTTTCATAATTCCAGTTGCAGAATTAGTTTTAGTTGTATAACACAGGGATCAACCTATAACAATATATCTACAAGTCGTGCCAGCTCAACACGTTCAAATTGACCCTAAGGCAAGCCGCAAATTGACCTGCGTCCAGGGTTGGCAAAATAAAAAGCCACCTAAAAAGCCACTGGCTTTTTGTGGGAAAACCACTATAATTTTAAACAAAAAGTCCAGTAAACAAACTATTAGGTACTAACGGAAATACATAATTTATTTAAAACATAAAAATAAAACAGTACTTATTCTAAAATACTAAAATAACATAGATAATAGAGAATTATTGCAAGTTTCCTTATTGAGCTCGGGAATTATTAATACCGGCCTTATTTAAATGGTATAATTTAGAGTTATTGCAAATCATGTTGACAATACCATTAACCTAAAAAAAAGGGAAAAAAATTTTAGTAGTTTTTCTTTATTGTTTTGTGTTGTAAGGTTTTTTATAACACAATTATAGAAATACATTTGAAAAAGCAAGGTTTAAGTATTTTTACTTCTAAAAACTTATCGATTTTGTGATCGGCAGCCGTTCGGTTAGACGAACAGTTCCGAAGTTAAAATAAGGCCAAAATAAGGCACGACCCAAAACCGACATAAATAAAGCCGGGCACTATACTTATTAAGGGAGTCCTTATCCTACCATGGGTCTGCGCAAGCTCAGATCTCAAAATAAGGCCGGTATTATTAGTGCCTGGCCTTATTTTACGATGCAATAATTCTCTAATGATAATACCCAATAATTTTACGAGTTTGGGAACTCTCTCTGGATGAAGCCTGTTTTTTAAGTCATTCCAGAGAAATCTATAAGTATTAAATATTATCTACAAAAAGCAAATGTTGCAGGACAACTATGAAGATGTAAAAATCTGTAATTTTAATTAAATTATTATCTTTTTTATTAAATAATTAAATTTCGATTTAACAGTTTGCCACCACTTACTATATGTTGGAATACTGTTTGATACCGAAGTTTCAAACAATGATTTTAGAATACAGTTCAGTGTCTTTTATTTCGCAACAGCAGATAATTTTGTACGAAATCAGTAGATCATTCCAAAAGACACTTTTTTGTCCAATTTGCTAATTTGCCGATTTAATATTAAAATTTGAGGTGAGGACGGTCAAAAACTCAGAAAAACACAAAAATCCCTCAAAAACACAAAAAAAACACCAAAAAACACATAAAGCTAATACAAAAAGCCAAAAATCCAGCCATCACTACACAAAGAGCCGGTTTTTGCCAACCCCGCACGCGTCTCTTGGGGTCAATAAAATCGTATAGGTAAACGCAAATGTTTTCTTTAAAGTAAAGGTATCGAAATAGAATGTTGGCAAATTTTTAAAAATTTTATTAATTACGAGACATTTATTGCATCAAAAAATATTTACATTCTTTTGTTTACTGTCTTTGGAAAATGTAAAATTTTTGTAGGCTATTAAATCTTTTCCACTCACACTTTCATTTACTGATACCGACATTTTCTCACTATTAAAATCTTGAGCGGAAATCTTTTCGCACATCTATTCACTATTACAATGAGAACTGAACTGATTAAGTGGTATACAAATTATTAGTGTCAATTATAGGAATTCTTACCTGCCCTGACCCACACCCCTTCTCGGGAAGGGCTGGCGCCCCATTTACCTATGATATAAACGTAACCTTACAGGTGTGCAGGTAAAAGAGATATTTTCGCGCCCCGTTTACCTCCGTTCCTAATGCGTGCGACGCGAGAAACTATGTCACTTTTGTCACAAAAATCGACGTCTTTTCGAGAAGACGAGTCGTTAATCAATTTGCGCTATATAATTTAATTTCATAGGTCACAGAAGTACGTGCTGTGTTGCGTCGCGAAGCACGCGTTATACGTGTCTCAATTTGCGCCTTGCCTTGGTGTGTTAAACACTAGCAGGTAGAGATTAGACAAAAATGCCTGTTTTAAAACATTCCAGATAAAGTGACTAATCGGGTTCGTTTTGTTGTCCGTTTACACCGTGTCCTTTTCGCGCATTGGCCAAAACTTCACATTCAAAGGTTTTGAATTAAACCTGAATTAATATTTTATCGATTTAAACGTGACAAATGACATTTCCCTAAAAAATAAAAAAGAAAGAATGGCTTAGAATTGAAAATAATTTTTAATCAGCCAGAGTGATTTAAAAGTTAGGTCATAATAATAGCGGCTAAAACATCGTAATTATTTTAGTATTTTTTATCCTTGACCCATGATAAGAAGAAAATAAATGAAATTATCTTATGCATTTTATTGGTGTTTTTGCATTTTTAATTTACGGCTTTTTTAATTATTTCCGTTTTAAGTTACAATTTTTCTAATACCATTTCTAAAATGATGTATCGTTACATCTTTAAGTTTGTAATTTTTTCTTGTATTTGTTTACAGCTTCACATCAGATGTGCAACGATCAAACCACTCAGAAACATCCAAAGAATCAGTGGGTCACCAACTCAGAAATAGACAGTATTTGCCTACAGGTGGGTTACGGCAATTATATGAAAAAAAGGAATTTGACAGTTGTCCCAGGCTGGTATCGGCTGATGCAGATATTTCTACCTTAGACGTTTTTAAGGAGTTTGAATTTCAGGTAAGTTATTTCGTAATAAAAAATCATGGTTTTTTAAGTTTTTGCGCACCCTGTATATAAAATCAACATGTTATCTTCATGAAACATGTTTTTTTTATTTGTACTTTTGTAAACCCCATTTGTGGACAGTCTGTATATTGCATAAATAAATTAAATTTTAAAGATCCATTAAAATTTATTTATTGTTCTTTGTTGAGTACAAATTGTATTTCTAAATAATTAATACTATCCCGTAACTTAATTTTCATGCATAATAAATGTGGGTTTCGCTTTATTTGCGGTAAAATCTTTATTGTTTATTTAAATAGAATTAAAATCAATGATCTGGATTTTCGTACAAGTAATATGTATAACTGTATCTATCAATACCGACTTTTTTAATTACCGATTATTTTTCTTTCTATTTAGTTGTTAATAATGTTTATTTTAAATTGTTTAAATATTTTATTTATTAAAGATAAAAGGCCAGCATATGTACCGTTTAAGGCCGATTTATACATATCTGTTCCGTTCCAAACACTACCGCAATTCGGATATTTATAAATATCACATCAAAAATACCAGGACCCGAAATTGACACTAAACGGACACGGCACGGATTTGTATAAATCGACCTTTATTCTGGGTTAAAAAGTACTGAAACTCTTACCCTCGTTTCATTCTTTAGCCGGACTCGCTGGACAGAGTGATAAAATATTATATGGAGCCTTTGAGTTTGCCGACTTTCCGGATACTTAACGTGTGAATGGTCTCAAAATACTCCATAAAGCTAGCTCAACAGACGCGAAAAGCAAATTGCGAAACGCGAATTTCATTCTCATTGGTCAATTTCACATAAAATTAAAGGCGGGTAATTCAAAATAAAGATAGTTTAAAGATGTTGCGAATTCGCAAAATTTAAAATCTAGTGGGCGGGAAACTTGAGATCATTTTAATTTCCGGCGAATATTCGCGTGCGCATATGCGTAGAAACAAGAGGTTATTTGTCATATGTCGTTTCAAAACAATTTTGTTATTGTTATTTTTATGTCATTCTATTAGCTGTTTGGAACGTTATTTTTGTGTTCATTTTCTTAAATATTTTGTGTTCTTTGATATAAATTTATATTAACTTTTTTAGCCCTTTTCTTTTATAACAAATTTGCAGCGTTTTTACTGTCTTAGTGGCAAAATAAATTTGCTATATTTTTTATTCATCACATCAGATAAATGTTATATTATTAAACGGAACAACAAATAAAATCTCAAAAGATTCCAAGCCTAGCGTCACCACCGAAATAAAAACAATATAGAAATTTGTAAGTTATGTTGTTGTCTAGAATTTCGGCCAATTTCGCAGCTGTATGAATATGACAAAAACCGCGATTTTTTGGCCAAATATTCGTTTCGCTTTCGCAATTCGCTTTTCGCGTCTGTATGAACTAGCTTATACACTTCGCTAGCGTCGCGTCGGTCCGTCGCTGACTTCTCAGCTCCCGCTAATGTGAAACGAGAGTTACTACCGTTTTACACTAGCCGGAAACAGATAGCCGTTAATGGACCGACACCTCCTTATAACTATTTATCAGTCTGTCCGGCCGGCTCGGCAAGTGTGAAAGCATTGGTATTTTCAACAGAGTTTTGGGCAGGTACTTAAAGATACATGTAATTTCAACTAGTGGTAACAGGGTTCGGGTATCCTTATGTATTTTCGACCAAAGGGATGCATGCGATATGAAAGATAATTAATATTAAAAGAGGAGTTTCGAACTTCCATTGTCTTTATTTTATTTATTTACACTACTTTTCGGGCAGTACTATTTCCTTCGTTTCCTCTTATTTTAATATTAATGATAAAGCATTGTCTACCACATTCATACATACGATGAAAGATAATTCTTATTAATTTCATGGTTACCGTTTTTTTAAATCGGTAGATCAATTATAATAAAACAACTTGAGACTTTTTATATTTTATTAAATGTAGATATTTACGAATTATTCCAGCTTTGATGAGATAAAGATTTAACAACTAACCATAACTACTTTATGCGTTTGTTGCAAACGAATGTAAGGCTAAGGTAGATTTGATGCTAATATACACGTATTAGAACTATTTTAGGGGCGTATTTTTGTCGTGGCCTTTTATCCATCATTAGGGTACTAGGTATATAATTTAAAAACAATTAGGTATGTCCGATCAAATCCAGACATTTTATGGCTTGTACATCCTGGGTCGAAAATGTACTTTCCCTTATCTGACCCTTTTTCTTGGGCAGGTAGACGAGTACTCCAATTAACTTAGACTTTTACCTCGGAATCTCACGGAATAATCTGTACATACCTTTATTTTGGTACAAAAAATACTCTCCTAAAAATCCCCTATGATATCGTGTAAGGAACTCGAAATATGACAGGTCAAATATCAAAAAATCAGTTTTTTGCGAATATCTCGTTTCCTTTGTAAGTAAATCACAATTTTTTTACAACTTTGATTCTAAGCATTTTTTTGTCATACCAACGGATTCGATAATAGAGGGCGCAGAGTGTTAAGCACTTTACTGTATGTACGTACCTTAGCACGCTATACTTACCAAATTTGGTACTGACAAGTTTTTTTCCTTTCAGTAAATTGTGTTAGAATAATTTGGATTATTTTTAATTTTGTGAATACTAAAAGTGTTATTACACAAGTTCTGTATGCCCGTTTATAATGTCCTGTTTCATTATGTGTCATTATGTTGACAAAAGATAAATTTACACTTGGTTTGCGATAGCTGGTTGATTTTAAAAAAGCTACCATCTCCTTTATAGTCTTAGATCCGATAGGAAGCGTCCTGCACCCATCTGTTTACCGAATAAAAAGTATGTTATATTAAATATAGTATTTTAACAAAGGTATTGCTGCAGTGTTGCCTAAAAAATTATAGTTAAGGCTATATAATATAAACATAACCTTAAAAATTTGACATACACTGTATGAGGGCAATTTTTTTTCTACATGAAAGTATTAATATATTGCAAAAAAAAATTCTATTCCATGGGAAATAGTTTTAATTTAAAATTTTGAAAAATGACTGACAGTTTTTGGTACTTTCTGTATTATTTAAACATACATATTTAAATAACTAGCCTTGGAATGTATTTAAAAAAATCAATAATAATTGTATATTCATACAAATTAATATCCAGGGATATGTTGTCCATAAAGGGCTTTATTATTTGTTTTATTTATTTTGACAAAAAAATATGTTTTAATTCTTTGGATGTATGTTAAACTTTCAACCGGCGCAGCACGTTTTTTTTGTGTCTTATCAGTATCAAGTCCTATTAATTCGATTAAAATTATCTTTTCGGACACAGACAGAGAATGCTTGTGGGTGGTGTTACGTCATAGGATATTCGAATAACACCAGGGGCGCATTCAGATTCGACAAAATCAGGGTAAACTTTACCCCAACCTTGACCTTCGCAAACGAATTTGTTCCTTGGGTTCGATTTTGATAAGGTCTTGCTTATTGCGCATGTCTTTACCGGGCCTTTAGCGGGCGTCGATTTTGAATGCGCCCCAGGCGTCAGTGAATTCGCATAGGTTGAAAGAAATTGATTTAAAATTCAGTGGTTCGTTTTTTGAAACAACACTCCAACACGTCAATCCTTATTTTTGGCAGTGGACTTTTTTTATGGTAATATATACAGGGTGACCCAAGAATAAGCGACGACCATCAACTTCATTTTGTTAAATGAAAACAACTATTTTTCATTAGATTTTTGTATTGCGCATTATATTCTAAATATTTTTAGAATTGATTGAAAGAGTAGCTTTGAAATTTTATATAAAAAAAGGATAAAATAAATAAAAATATTGAGTGCCAATTTAGCGGACCACTTAAGAATTTCGTGCAAAATAAGCGGGGTCCTGTGAAAAGGAATATCTGCATCACCCTGCTTTTGCTTTCCAAGTCGGGCTTAGAGATTGGTTTGGGAACCTGAAAACTGGAGTAAAGGGTACTATCGTCAGCAAAACTATAAAAGGGATTGGTTGTGGAAGAGAAAAGGTCGTTAATGTGAAGAAGAAACAAAGTGGTGCCAGTACTGAACCCTGAGGCATTCCAGAATTAATTTCGTGAAAGTTTGAAGAGTGGCCATCCATAATGACTGATATACGTCGATTTGAAACATAACTAGAGAGCCAAGAACAGGGTTTAGTTGAAAGAGCGTAGGAGGGAAGTTTATTGAAGTGCGTCATGCCAGACCTGGTCGAAAGCTTGAGATATTTCAAGACCAACGATCTGGGACTTATCTTAAAACTAAGGAGACTTGTTCCAGTTGTGTGATACGAAGAAAAGAAGATCTGCTGTAGATCTCTTGTGATGAAATCCATACTTCCTGTCAAGCAAAATTGTGTGTTTTTCTAAATACTTAGGAATCTGCGAGTTAATGAATTTCTCCATTACTTTACAAAGCACTGAGAGAAGTGAAATAGGTCTATAGTTCGATGATAGAAATTAAGATTCTTTTTTGGGGATAGGTTGGACACGTGCAGCCTTCCAGCTGTCTGGAAAAATACCCGTGTCATAATAAATTCGAACTGGCCAAGTTAAAATAGGTGCAACCTTAGAAGTACATTTTTTAAAACGATTGTAACGAGAAGAAAGAATACGCTTAATGTGTTTTACCTTAAAATAATATTGACTGATTGACAGGTAGGTAAAGAGTTGAGTTGGCAGCAAATTGTTTGGCAAATATTTCGGCGTTTTCTTTAGATGTAGAAATAATTGTATCTTTCAAAGTTAGTAATGAAAAAGAACTGGTACAAAAATTTCTACTCATGTTTTTGGCAAAAGACCAGAAGGATATGCTGCCATTTGACCAAGAAGGTACTTTGTTTTTTATGCGATTATCGAAAGAGTCTTTGGCTTCTGAGATTTTTAATGATACTGGTTTCTTTCTTCAATGCTAGCTTGTCAATTTTCTGGACTACGATTTAGTAGAATTATTTTCTATGCTTGAATTTTTAAAAGTCTAGCATTTTTTACATAATTTAGTAAACCAAGGTTTATGATTGGATGGTTTAGTGGTTTTCTTGGTGTGAGGTGCATAGGTTTCAATGTCCAGTAGAATTGAGTCAGTTTCTTACGTATTTCGGAAGGATCGTGAGATGAGAAGTAGATGGTATCCCATGGGTAGGTGGCGAAGAAGTCCCTCAGGCCATCCCAGTCGGCTGAGTTGTAATGGCACACGATGCGTAGATGCATGGATTAATTTACCTTAAGTTGTGTAGAGTAAGATTCAGTAATTAAGCCATGATCTGTAATAGATTTTTCATGGATTTCTGGGTTAGAGGTAAAAAAGATATATATGGGGTTTAAACTAACATTCGGGGCTCTAGGAAAGTATATGGGTGCCATAATAAAGTTGATAAGATTTCTGCTGCTCTGCCTTAAGAGGCAGTTTTTAAAGAGCCTCGCCAGTCCTTATTATGGACATTGGAATCGCCAAACACGATTACTTCTCCATTGCTGGGAAATTATACTGTCAATCTTTGTTGAAAAAAGTCAAAGAATTCGACATAGGAATTGTCAGATGGGGACCTGTACAAACAAAAGAAAAATTCAGTAGAAGACCTAAGGGGAAGTTCAAGCCAGAGGATATTGGGCCTACCCGATTCTAGATTGGAAACACGAGCACAAGACAGGTCGTTGCGAACATAAGCGCATGAGGACAAAAGGACAAAATAAGTTCGTAGCCTGGGAAAAGGAGGTAGCTAGTTAAACTTTAGAATTTTGATTTTAGATACATGGTTACTTACTTAGCATTAAAACTAGCCATAATTAACGTATTACTGTTTTTTATTGCAATCAAGAAAATATGTGTCCAAAATTTACTAAATTAATGACATAGGTAATAATATAAATAGTTTTTACAATAAAAGGTACTTAATTCCATGTTAATATAATATTTGTCCCTATGACATTGATAGAAATATTTTAAAACTAACTAACCAGTAATAAATGACGTATAGTGTGTTATATACATTTTCAATGTAGAATTTAATAACGATTCAAAATGTGTTAAAAAATACGTTATGTTCCACTTATAATAAAACTACTTGAAAATGAAAATGAATGAACAATGAAAATTCTGTTTTTTGATACCTTGTATATTAACTAGTACTGTCAATAAAAGAAAAGTGTACCCAAATAAACATTTTTTAATTTAATTTATTTTTGTTTCTTGTACCGTTGCAAAGTTATTTCGTGTATAAATAGAGTTGGAACACCCTGTATTTTTACAGTACATTTGAAATAAGAAATGCAGATATTTTCTTAAAACACTGATGCAACGCAAATCACCCGATTGACTCTGACCCATAAGGCAGCTTGCAGGACTAGTTGTATGGTTGTATCAATCGGATTGCGCTAGTGTGAATACTTCTACGAAATCCTTATGGGTCAGACTAATGAAACTAGTTGCTCGATCGTGTAAGTTGCGTTGCATCAGTGTGTAAACTGCATAATACTGCAAAGATTTCCACCTGAAGTACAAAACAACTTCGCGGGCAAACAAAAGTAATAATAAGCTATCTGACCCGTAAGGCGCCTTGCAACACTTACTAGTCGTATGGTTGAATCAATCGAATTGAACTAGTGTGAATACTTCAACCAAATGCTTATGGTCAGACTGAAACTATGTAGTTGCTTAAGCTCGTTCATTTTTCATTGGCCGTTTCATCGGATAATTCAGTAGAAGTGCGATTGAATTGAATTTAATAAAAGGACTTTTTAGGTAATATAAAGAATACTTCTGAACAAACAAACCGCGCTCCACTCTCTCCAAATATAAAATGTATTTCGTCATCGTCAGTAGGGGTCAAGTTCATTAACACATTTTTTTAATGATATTTTTTCCCACGTGAATGATCTGAAAATGGGATTTTTCTTTAAAGCGCGGTTGTAGGTACACTTACACTGACCGGTGTTTTCTTTTTGTAAACGTTGTTTACTTACGCATAATTTCAACGCTTTTAGCTCTTACCGCTTCATAAACCGGTATTCATTTACTTAAAGTCAAATGGAGCTTGAAACTGTCTACTAGTTAAATGATTAAGAAGTCTCGCACACAAATATTTGACTGGTAAACAATGTTAAATATAAGGAAAATTAGACTTTAAAATAAACCATTAGAAGCTTTATTGTTTTATAGAAAATTTTGAATAAGTTAATATGTGTTTGCACACTGCACTGCAGAGAATAAATTGAGCAGAATACCCTTTTCTAATAATCTAAAGTAATATCATTTTTTATGTGCTTATTTTGCAAACTCTATTTTAAGTATTTTTTTTTCAATAGCTTCTTTTCGTAGTTGAAGAGAGACCCAAACTTTTCTTAAATTTTGTTAAGTTGTTATTATAAGAAATTGTTAAACACTACCTGTCTACTTAATTAAATTCGCACCGTATGAAACATTTTTTATTATTAATTTTACGTAAGTTATTCTTTAGGCGCAAATTGAAACACGTATAGCACGTGTGAGGTGACGTGACACGAGAGACACGACACGTACGTGCTACACGTGCTGCGTGGTGATCCGCATATTGGGACACGCGGTTTCAAATAGGAAACGCCGAGGTTTGGATTTGATTGGCAGTTCGCGACTAGCCGGCATCAGGAAAATGTCTGATATTTTTGACAAACGAACGATACAATTGTTGTTAATGAACTTGAGTTCTGAATCGGAATCGGATGATGCTGAGGAGGACATGTTGTTTTATTCAATCTCACTCCAAATCCGATTCTTCAGTTTTGTTTTCATGTAATTAGCATTTTTTGTATCATACAGCTCCCTATGTTCCCTTACCGCCTCTATTAACTTTTCTTCTGTCATTTTTCGTAAAAAAAAACAAAGAAAACACTTGTTGTAAACAATAGTCACCACCACGCGGCACGATAAACTGTGTCTGAACTACAGCGAAACACGTCTGGAAACCGACGCGTGTCGTGTCAGCGTCGCGCTGCGTCGTCAATTTGCGCCAATATATTCAATCATGTAGTTTACAAAACAACGTGCTGTGCTGCGTCACCTCACACGTGCTATACGTGTTCCAATTTACACGCGCTGCCTTATAAAAGTTCAGCATGGTCTAAAATCTAAAATGCAACCATCAGATATTATTTAAACCGTTATTTTTGACAATATCGAAAATTGCCATCACAATAAAAAGTTTAGAATTAAAAAGAAACTTGTTTATTTACCAAAACAAAAAAACGAGAAACAAAGGTTTTTAAATTTTTTGTGAGATAACAGAAAACATTTAAATTTATACATTGGTGTATACTAATTTCGAAATGTTTATAAAAACCTTTCTCTGACCTATTAAATTTGGATATGAAAACTACTGAGCCTTGTTATGCAATTTAATATTTATTTTAATCGTAGCATCCTTCTGTGCTTTCCTTTATGTACCATCTAAGTAAAACAATCAACTTTCCTATGTTTTCTATACAAAAACTATACTTTTAAGATAAGCTTTGAGTAATCCTTTCTAAGATATGTTTAGTGCAGCCAAAAATATATGCAGATAAGCGCGGCGACTTTTCAGTTGCTATATGGCTGCTATGGGCTGAAAAATTTTGAAGAGCAAAAGAAATGGTTCTCACCTTTAAAACACTTACTCATTCACATTACTTTGTTCGTACCAAAAAAAAATCCTTATCTTAGCTTAGTCACTATATGTTTGTTCGTAGAGCAGTCAGAAACTATCAGGAACCGTCAGACGCAAGCGCATTTCGTTAAAAGCGTTCGCGGCAAGTTCTTTCTGCAACTAGCAAGAAACTTGTGGTAGGCATGCGCGCAGTACGCGAACAGCTGATTTTTGGCACCGTATTCTGCAGCTTTATTGCGACTTGCAGCTTTACCAGTTGATCGATTTTTTCTGCAAAGCTGGAAACTGCTAAGTCTGGAAAAAAATATGGTTATTTTTAGTTAGTACCAACCCCACCCAAAGTTACTAGTTGAGTGACCACCACCTTCTTGCTTTTTTTCTTTAATTTTCATCCCCCAAAGGGTAGCGGCAGCAATAATGAGGCAAATCTGTAGCCGCGGTGGCTCTGTTTCGTTCGATTTTTAATTTTTAACAACTATTCTACATACCGGTCAATAGCTAGGTTAGGTTCTAACTTTATTTTCACATTTTTGCACGTTGGTACCTTGCCCTATTTTTGCAATATTAAAAAGCGAATTGCCGACTGTAAAACGAATCTGCAATAAACTTACAGCAAGTTTATTGTTGAAAGAAAGTTGCTGCAACAAAATTGCAGAAAGAACTTGCCGACAGTAAAACGGACTTTTGGGGGTTGTGGTAATAGCTACTGTGTGCTATGTTTTCTCTAAATATCATTAAATAGTAGACGCCCTGCATATTAAAAATTTAAAGCAAGAATTTGTTAAGATAAGATACGACTCTAATATTTTAAAGAGAAGGTTTTTCTTAAATGTCAAATAACTAAATTAGGTAAATACCTTTTCCGTTTTGAAACTAGGTGAATGTCTTCGTTTATAAAAAATATATATGGAAGTTAAGTAAGCATGTAATCATATACTTCAGTAATAACATATCGGCGTTTTATATCTACTTCGGAAACGATTGCAAACAATCTCTTTAGGTTACTTTACAAATCGTCTATCCATTTCAATCGCGTTTAATCACGTAAAGTATCGTATTCTATAAATAATAACACTATTAAAACCTAATGACTTAATTGTAGAACATAAGACTATTTATAAGCACGATAGTTTTATTTTTTTTAGATTGCGTTATTTTCTTTTTTCTTTATTTTACAATATTCTGTCGTACCAAAAGTCACGCTAGATACATTAACTGCTGCTTACTCTAATTGAACATTTGATCTAATAATAAATTCCTAAATATCGATAATTCAGAGTACAGTGTGTTACAAATTCGTGGGTGCCTGTTGAATTTTGGAAAATGCGAGGTTTCGTCTTTAAAAACCATCCGTCACTTTGTTTTTATAGGAAACGATAAAATGAGATGCTCACTCTGTATTCGCCACAGCTCTTTAGGATATATTTACCAGTTATTATAATCTATCATTTTAAACTTTTTTTATTTGACAAATAACGTTTCTATTTTTTTTTAATTTAAATAAAAGAGCTTGCAAAACAGTACGAGGAAGAAAGTTTACTGCTAGTGCCAGAGCTAGTGAACCCTTCGAGTAACGTAAGACCTGTAAGGCTTGAAATTTGTATAGTGATGAGTCATAGCATGCTAAGTACGAAAATCATCACCTGGCAGCCCTGCACATCATCACCCTGTATATTTGTAAAAGTTTAAAAAAACAATAAAAACAAAAAAAACTCAAAGCGAAGGGATTGAAATTGTTTTAGGATTAGCACAAGTACCCGCCAAGTGAACTAAACGGTGTGGCTGATTTGGATGATCATATTTCCAAAACTAGTAAAGTTAGATGTACCTAACGTGGTATTTACCTAAAAGCCCTTTTTAAGACCTTTTAATGGTGCCTCAAAAAACTTTTTTTTCCACCCTGTATATTAACA
>JACEGR010004679.1:0-83890 GCA_014170235.1 Listronotus bonariensis | reverse complement strand
GTTTTTAGTATCTTAAATAATATGACTCTCATTTTAAGAAATAATAAAGGTCCGTAAATTTACGAAGTGTATTATGTATCAATTAATTTAAAGGATTAACATTTTAAAAATACTACATATTCTGTTTTAAAGACATTTATAAGTTGCGGTACTTTTTACTAACTGCGTATATAACATATTACGAAGAAACACCCTATTACTAAAAAGTTAAAATTTTTAATTTTGTAGTTAAAAAGTAAATTAAAGGATCTGTGAAACAAAGAATTTTAAAAATTAGCCAAAATTTATAAGCTTTATAGTTTGGAAATTGGAAATAAAAGCGTCGATTTATCGAAGGCGTTCAGTTTTATACAAAAGAATAATATGGTGAAGCCATTTGGATAAACATTTAAAGAGTTATAAGAATGTCAACTTAAAAAGCAAGCTTTCCCATGTTATTAATATGGAAAATTAAGAATAAGATTATTTCCAACATTATTTTTAATATTATTAAAAAAAAACCATAGTAGATTTTTCTAAATCAGTTTAATGTATAAAATATATAACATATCATGAAGAAATATCCTAATAATGTCCTAAAAATTGTGACATTTTAATTTTTCAATATCTAGAATTATATGACTTTCATTTTGTAAATAAAATTTACAACATCAAAAATAACTTTATCCCCGACAGAAACATAATGGGGAAAGTAGTTTTAATGAATCCCAAAATAGACATAATTAAATTTAAGCCGACAACGGAACTATGGTCGGTTTGAGGAATATTAAAGGTAGGTAAATTCAACGATGTGCATTATGTACTAGTTAATTTAAAGGATTAACATTTTTAAAACACTACAAAAGTCGTTTTAAATATATTTAGGATTTGCGGTACTTTTTACTAACCATGTAACCATACATTTTATAAAGAAACATCCTGCATGTATAGTATGCATTTAATTAGGTCACTTAACATTAAAAAAAATGATAACCAATCTTTCTACATAAAATAGGATCTGATGTTTTTAAGGTTTAAAACTGCAAGTTTTACAATTTTCTAGATTATATTAATAATTTTAATACAACAACAGGGTCGTGCGTGTATAACTGCAAAAACAAATCCCCGTAAATTAATTACTTAAACACAAGACACTTTTAAAAGCAGGTAGTACAAACCTGACTCTAAAAATAGTGGGTGTTCCTATTATCCACTGACACAGGTTAAGGGAAGAAAGGGGTGTTTATCTTACAAGTTATAAGCTGGTAAAACTGTGTTTTTATTTGGTGCTAAATATAATTATTTACCTATTTTTTTTTATGATTTTTTCTATATCCCATCCTAGTAACGCACCGCCGGTACGTACGTATTTGCTAAAACAAAGAAAATATACGTTGCCATACAATGACACTAATTTTGTAAATACAATTCACATAATTTAACACCAAAACAATAACTTTATCCCCGACAGGAACATAATGTGGAAAATAGGCACAAGTCATAGTTTTAATGAATCCCAAAATAGACATAATTAAATTCAAGCGGATAGCGGAACTATGGCCGGTTTGAGGAATATTAAAGGTTTGTAAATTTACGATAGTGCCGCGTATGCAAAATTGAAAGGCTGAAACAATGCGGCTGGAAACGGAAACTGCAATATGTGAGGAAGTATGGCGTGAAGCCGTTATACGGAACCGATTTGTTTTTTTACTTCTGCTTGGTGTTGTGTTAATTGTGATCGATATGCGAATATGTGCTTTAATTTCGGTTAAATATTGCGGTTTTCATTTAGTTCTAAATAGCTAGCTGACTTATATGATGAATGGTTTTAAAGAACACTCTAAATACTAGATTATTTGCCTACATATTAATAAAGGGTAAATAATTTTGTAATAAAAAATGAAAGTTAATTTTTTGTTAACAAATTAAAAAGGTTATTAAAAGGGCACGTATGTACAGGGTGGGCCAAATTGGAGGCTTTTGATAGGAAACTCAGCCTGTTTCCGTATTTCTTGCGTTTTATTTAATCCTTGATAATTTTTAAATATTTTTTAATTCTGTAAAAACATATCTAGTCATATCAGTTTGCAGATATAATTTTAGTTTTTTCTGGGTTGTGCATTTTTGATTTATCTATTTATTTTTGAAAATTTTAAACGGAATACTCTGTATATTTTTTCACTATTAAAATGCTAGAAAAATTACCTTTTAAAAAATGTGTCACACGTTATATTTCTTTTCAGCCGTTTCTGAGATATTGCATATTTTGTCATTAATGACTGATATTGGTTAGATAGTAGGCCATGAAAAAAGTAATTATGTTTTACTTTAAACAATCTTGTTATAACTTTTGTTTTCTATGGACTGGAATGACGGGAGACCATTTTTATTAATAATTTATTAACGCAAGGGTAAACATAATCCTATTTTATAAGTATTTTAAAATATTTTGTTAAAATTTTGCCCTAGAAACATTTTCATCGGGTTTTTTATTACGTAATATTCTATGTAAAAAATAACCATTATTTTTTCTATACAGGTAAGTAAAAGATGGCCATGAAAAACAAACACAAGCTAAATTAAACCCCTTTAGCTAAAAGCTGGCATATGTTTTCCATGGTTATCTTTAATTTACTAAAATATAAAAAATAATGGTTGTTTGTTACATTAAATATGAACGTTTTAATAAAACCTGATTAAAAAGTTCCTAGGGCAAAATATTAACAAAATAATTTAAAATACCAAAAAATATGATAATTTTTACCCCTGCTTGCGTTAATAAATTATTAATAAAAATGGTTTCTTGTCATTGCGGTCGAAAAAAACAAAAGTTATAAAATATTTTTAAAGTAAAACATAATTACTTTTTTATGGCCTACTATCTAACCAATATTAATCATAAATAATAAATAATGCAATATCTCCGAAAGGGCTGAGAAGAAATATAAAGTGTAACACATTTTAAAAACGGTAATTTTTTAACGATTTTAATAGTGAAAAATATACAGGGTGTTCTATTTAAAATTTTCAAAAATAAATAAATAAGTCAAAAATGTGCCACCCTAGAAAAAACTCAATCTGCATAAAAGTTGCTGTAGATATGTTTTTATAAAATTAAAAATGCTTAAAAATAAAACAGTTATAGAGGATAAAAAAAACGCAAGAAATTAAGAAACACGCTGTAGCGAGTAAACGACGCAAGATAGCGAATTGCGGTTTTTACTAGTAAATTTGGCTTGAAACTTGAATTGCAAATAGGGGTCAGGTTTTTGTAAAATATACAGAAACATGAGTTTCCTATTAAAGTGTCGAATTTGGCCCACCCTGTACAGTGTGTCTCAGGATAGGTCTTACAAGAGAACAAATGGACCCATAATTTTGGAGTTTTTAACGTCCTTTTGGGAAAACTGGTCGCATGGTCCAAAACTTATAAATACAAAATTTTACTGCGACTGATTATAACTAAAAATATAAAAATGACCAAGAGTAAAGTACTTTTATTTCGAAAAATAGGTCAAAATACTATAAGTTAATATTGCAGAAAATTAAATTTTATGGTAAACTTTACAGTTTAAAAATTAAAGTAAAAAAAATTTTGGTCAATTCCTAAAATATGCGTTAACATTTTCTAAAATACTTGGCCTAAGGCAGCAAATAAAAAAGAACATTTAAAATTATTAAGTTTTCTTTAAGATTTTCTTCCCTCTTGGCCATTATTTATGTTGTAATGCGTAATGTAAAAAACTGACAGTTTAATTTTTTTAGTCTTATGCTTTAACTTTAAAGTTTGACATAAAATTCAATTCTCTACAACATTTACTAATACAGTTTTGTTCTATTTGTAAAAATAAAAGTAATAAGTTTCTAGGCATTTTTCATATTTTTAGTTACAACTCGCCCTGTATAATACCAATTGGAGTAAAATTTTGTCCTATTAGTTTTGGACCATGCGACAACTTTTCCCAAAATTTCGTTTTAAAATTGAAAAATTTTGGTTCATTTGTCCTCTTGTAATACCTATCCTGGGACACACTGTATGTAATATTATTGAGACTGTATGATTTTCACTTAAAGTATGTATCATTAGCGAAATGAAATGAATTTCATAACAAATAAATGAGGGCATTTTTACAAAAATGCCTAGACACGTCAATTGGAATTTTAAGTTGCGAATTTTTTGAACAAAAAAATATTATAAGGGTGAGTTTTGTAACGTTGGCTAATACTATCTTTTCTATTTTAAATACAGGACCTTGTATACTTTTACTTTTTGGATTCTTTAAAACATGATTCAAGACATTTTGTGTACAATGTTTTATACCCATTTTCAACTGTTCCGGAAATAATAAATTGTTTTAGATTTATTGCAACAGTTAACATTAATTATTAAATTAAAGAATTACATTGCAAACATTTACTATTTATTTTTAATAAGGGTTTTGATTATGGAAAATTAAGCATAAACCATTTTAGCATTTTATCTAATCAATTAAAATCAACAAATAAAAATTAAACGTGTATCATATTGTTCAAGATAGAGATCTTTCCAAGACGAATCATTTTGAACATTTCTCACAATAATCCTATTGTTTTTTTATTGTTTGCGTTATGCGTTTAAGTGTATTTTTAAAAGAAATAATTTTCTTTATTTAAATGGTAATTTTTGCACTAAATCTAAAAGAATTTAATATTTCCGAAACAGTTTAAGATAGGTTTAGGATAAGTTATGTAACGGTGCTTACCAAATTTCTTATTTTAAAAATAACACTCTGTATATTATTTAGTTTAAGGATTTTTCAGAACACTTTTAACACATTTCGTGTACAGGCGGGCGCCTTTTCGTTGACTTTAAAGGGTATGGCGAACACTAAAAAATATAGAACACCTATGATTGCACAATCTTAATTTTGATTTAAAAAACAAATTTGATTTTACTATTCTTGGTTGATGCACCATTTATTTTGGTCTTTTTGTCTCCCAACTAAAAAGGATTAAAATGGTTTAATACATTTTTAAATTTAAAAAAGAAGAAAATTTTGACTTACTTACTTAAAAAACAAACATTAAATATGTAAAACTAAAAAGCCTAAGTAGTTGACAAAAAAAATCATATTAACTTAAATTTTTTATTTATTTTAATTTAATTTATATACATCTATGTTACTCCCGACGCTAATGGTTTAATTTTTTAAAAACCCACAACTAGTGTTGTACTCTTTTCAACAGCCAGGTTTCAAAACCGATTTTACATGAAAATATGAAAAGGTATTATTTTTTTAGTTCTTATATGCCTTTTTAATAAAAATTAAAAAGAAATATATTTTTCTAAACTTTTGAATTTTTCATAATTTAATTTTAAAAGTATTTACCCTTCTTCACTATTTATAGGGCCTTTTCCTTAGATTTTCTTTGGCGGAGTCTTGACAGAAAACTCAATAAACACCATTGCGGGTGTAATGTTTGCAAAACGTGACAATGTTAAATTTTGTAAGGATTAGCAATGATGTTTGCGAAAAAGAAACCTAAAAGAAGTTGACCAATAATTAAATTATTTTAAAGAGTCTAAACAAACCAAAAAATTTTCAATTTATTTGGGGAGTTTGAAATATTTTAAAGTAAAAGAATTTATTTGCATTACACGTACACAAACCTTTTCCCTAATTCTTAACATATGACCCAGACATTCGTTTTTAAACGGGTTTATTTAACTTCACCGGTTAATTTGTTATTTATTTAGGTCAAATCTAGTTATTGCAATTTCTGATGACTAATCGATCTGAAATTTGGTACACACTCCCAATCTTGATGACAATACTAGTACATTGTGCAACAAGTTTTAAAAGAGTTAGTTTCAAACGTGTTGCACACGATAATTTTTCATCGACAGCAAAAAATATGGATTATTATGTGATTTTTATTATTTTTATTCTTTTAACTTTTGACAGGACTCTTCGAAAATTTTTCATACGCCGTGAGAAATGATTTCACAAGCTTATGACAAAAGTAAATGACAGAAAATTAAATATTTTTGACTGGTTGACACTAACGAGGTTAACATCATACATGACTCTTTGTTTGACCTCCGGACAGTGCGGACGTGCGTAGAGGACTACAAATTTCTTCCCGGAGTGGCGGATAGAGGTGTCGTACGAACGTTTTTTTACCTCTGGGGATCAAGGAAAGATTCACGCTAAATTGACGGCATCTTTCTTCTGGATCTAAGCGCTGTGAGCGAAGATTCCTATAAGCTTGTTGTATTCTGTTTGGTGGTGAACACGAGGTATTTCTCAAATGGCGGGAAATAGATGGGCGTGCCATGGGAACTGTCAGTAGTGAAAGTCAAGATTATACGTAACACCAGTAGCAGATCTTGGTTTGATAGCTGTCAATTTATGATTTGCATCGATTGTAGAGTTAATTTGTTTTCTTTTGGAATTTCTGGGGGTTAGGAGCTCGATTATCCAGATTTTCCGCCGACGAAGCCCTGAAAAGCATAGTCCGGAAGGGGAGAGTGGTGGATTGGACCTGAAGGGACCAAAACCAAGAAAAAATAGAGAGAGAGAGAACATCATACATGTGAAATTAGTCATTTTCAAATCCTGTTTGACTTGCGTTTTTAGACACTTTTCCTAGAGTCGTGAAAAAATATATAACATTCGTTATGAATGTAAAATTATTTCACTACAACCTCAATTTAGGTATCAAATAAAAGGGCCTAACTGGTAAAATAAAAAAAATCAAGATGGCCGCTGCCACAAAATGGCAAATAACATATTTTTTCCACAACAACCTTAATACGGGTCTCAATCTAAATTGATGAATTGTATAAAAAATAAAACATATTTTTTTATAAACTACTTCAATATAGGAATCAAATAAAGGGAGTTGATTGGTAGAATAAGTGGCTAAATGGCTAATTACATATTTATTCCACAACTATCTCAATATTAAATAGTTGGTTAGTTCTCGTTAACGTTAACGGTAACTTTAATTTTCTCTAAAAAACCAAGCCTAAAAAAGTATTATGTGCTTTTGATTACTTTTTTGTGCTTTTTATTTAGGTAATTTAAAATATATATTTTTTGTTATTTTTCCATTTTTTGAAGTAAGATATGTCTATCCGTGAACACAATAAAATTATCACTGGTTAAATATACAGCGTGTCTACTTAAATTCGGACCATATGAAAAACTTTTTTATTATTAATTCTACAAAAAAGTTATTCTTCATGAAAGTTCTGTATAGCCTAAAACCCAAAATGTATACATCAGATATTAATTTTTGGCAGTGGTGGTATACGAGGTATGTCTAAAAATATGAATTTTTCACAGGAGGAAAGTACCCCTATTTTTCATAATATTGAAAATTTTTATTAGGAAGATATGTTAAGGGTTCAAAATACCTTTTAAATATTCAAAATGATTTATTAAAAAAAACTTTTCTTAACAGTTTTTCTGCAATAATGAGTGACTTTTTGCTGTTGTGACAGTTCTTAAGCTTTCTTAACATATTAATTACATTTTGAAATAAGTATGCACTAATGTACAAACTTAAATTGCCACTCTTAACGCATTAAAAATTGTTTTTTTTTGTAATGTATACGTTCGCATATTTAACTGTTATTTTTAATTCTTAGCATATTTTCCTTATAAAAATTTTCGATATTATGAAAATAATGGTACTTTCCTCTTAAGAAAATTTATATTTTTTGACATACCTTGTATACCACTGCAAAAATTGGTACGTGATGATTGCATTTTGGGGTTTTAGCCCATGCAGAACGTTTAATAAAGAATACCTTTTTTCGTAAAATTAATAATAAAAAGTTTTTCATATGGTGCGAACTTAAGTAGGCACGCTGTATTATTAATATTATCATTTTTTTTTATTTAGGTACAGGCAACCTAACTTAATATTTATGTCAAATGTTTGAAAAATATTGATTTTAGAGTAATCGTGCAAAACTTACATTTTTCTACTCTTAAAAACGTTGCCTAAAACCTTGACTCGTTTAAAAATGTTATTTACCAAAAAGAGCCTTAAAATTGGGTATAAACTGTTTAATATATTTTATTATTTTTAGGTGTCCTATATAGGACAACCAGAATGAGACCTGTACATTCTTTTCCTTTTTGCTTTTTGCTTTTTATTGTCCATCGGCAAACCACAGTCACTAGATTTGTGCCTGTTTATAACGCCAGCCAATAAATTTATAAAACATATATGACTCGCGGAAAGACTGAGAGACTAAAAAGAAAGTTATGACCATCCATAAAGCTTATCACGTTTGTTTGCGGAATACAAATTTTTTTACCTTTTAAATTGTTCTTCAGCGCCTGATTTTTATTGCATTCGGAAATTTAGGGGACTGTATTAAACCAAATCTCTTTCCCGTAATATATCGTTTAGGGGCAAAAACAGCAGTTTATCTCGACAAATTGACATGAGTGTAACAGGGAGAATGGTAACGTTAAATAAGATTGTTGTGATTAAATTCTTTAATACGTATTATAACTGGACAAAGTTAAACAACTTTATTGGATCAACTAAAATCGAATGGGAGAAACACTAGTTATTCAATTTTATTTGATTAAATTGTGGTAATTTTAATTCCAATTTCACAAAATATTGAAGCATTTAAACATTATCGTTCAAGATTGGTTTATATGATTTGAGACGCGTTTAAACTATGTAAACAGTTTTCACTAAAGTTGGTCAACTAAATTTTTCTGTAATGCTTTTCGGTTTTTTTAATTGTTTCTATTCTTATATTTATTATTTAAACTTAAAGATAAAAAATAGTAATAGTTTTTAAATTCACAGAAAAAAATCAGTTATGACAACATTCTGTGACCTATAACTCGTTTCTTCCATTATCCATAATCACTTTGTCAAATTTTTTAATTATTAGCAACTCTAGAATAAAGTAAACCATTTTTTTCACATCCTACCAGTATTATATCATCTTGTTGTTGTAGAAGAAAGGTTTTTATTTAAAATCATTAAAATTTCTTTTAAACTAACTAAACACTAGTAGTCAATAATGGTCGTTGTTATTTACCTAATATTTAAGATATGTTAATGGCTGCTATGTCACAGCAAACTTTAATTTAAATAAACGTTTGGACTAAAAATTTATAAAAACAGATTTTTACCAAAAACGCAACAAAAGATAGGTATAGGCAACCTATCACCATTTGAAAGAGAATTTTATTTGTCATCATGTGACGTAAAAAAATACAGGATGTTCCATGTAAAATAAGAGAGAGAGATTATTTTTTGATCACCCTGTACAGGGTGGCTCGAATTCGACGCTCATCATTGGGATTTCGGAAACCGTAAGAGATACAGGATCGGTTAAATGGAGGCAAAGTTGCGCAATTTGATGCTTAATAAAATGCCGTTTTGCTTTTAAAAAATTCCGAGTACTTCGAAGATATTCGAAAAAAACGAAATTTTCAATTTTGGTTTCTATTGTTTCCTGGCTATATGTGTTAAGATAACTTAAAATGGAAAACACGTTTTCATGGCAACTTTTCTGCTCTATAATTCAGTGTGATTAAATATTGAATCTGACGTTTCGGCTTCTGGCGAGCATCATCAACTTAATTTTTTAAATACGGACCTGATATTTTTTCAATTTAAGTAAATCCTTTCATTACTCTTAAAACACTATATATCGCCACTTTAATATTTGCCGACGTTTCGTACAAAAAATTCCATCACCAGAATATTGCATATTTATTTAACCATAATACGGCCCTGAACTACATGTTTAGGTAAGAAGGTAAAAAAAGAATAAACTTATTACATATTCGTAATCTTTTATTGCAACTCATTGATATCTAACAGCGGAAATTACTTTATTAACCGAAAATTTCATGAATATTAGACATAAGATACAAAAGGTAGACAACAAATCAGCTTACTTCAAACAATTTGTAATACTATCTTGATGCCCATATTAAAAATAAACATAATTTAATTACTATTATAAGTGTTCAAAGAGATAACCTTCCGCCTCGATGCATTTTCTTGCTTTGCTTTGTATTATTAATACAGCTCGATTAATTGTTCTCGCAGGAATGGCAGCGACTTCCCTTATCAAATTTTGTCGTAGTACTTAAAGGTCGTCAGGTGCATTTTTAAATAAACGGTTCTTATGATATCCCCAAAGGAAATAATCTAGGGACTAAGATCTGGGCTCCTAACGGGCCATCTTGCAAAACCATTTATTAGGAAATATATGGTAAAGGAATTGAGCTACTTTCCTTCCATTGTGGGCAGGAGCTCCGTCTTGCTGCCACCATATTTCTTGAAATACTGCCAAAGGTTGATTATCTAGGGCGTCTAAGACATCATTCCTAATCAAATTTAGATATCGTTCGGAAGTTAAGGTCCCTTCGTAAACGAAAGGTCCAATAATTTTGTTCCTCCACATACCAATTCATACATTAAATGAAGTTCTCCCTTGAATTCGTACCTGCTGGTTAGTTTCTGTTAATAAATTTCCGCTGTTAGATATCAATGAGTTGCAATAAAACATTATGAATATGTAATAAGTTTATTCTTTTTTTTACCTTTTTACTTAAAAATGTAGTTCAGGGCCGTATTATGGTTAAACAAATATGCAATATTCTGGTGATGGAATTGTCTGTACGAAACGTCGGAAAATATGAAAGTGGCCATATATAGTGTTTTAAGAGTGATGAAAGGATTTAATTAAATGAAAATATCAGGTCCGTATTTAAAAAAATTAAGTTGATGATGGTCGCCAGAAGCCGAAACGTCAGACTTAATATTTAATCACACTGAATTATAGAGCAGAAGAAGTGGCCATGAAAACTTGTTTTCATTTTGAGTTATCTTAACAAATATAGCCAGGAAACAATAGAAACCAAAATTCAAAATTCCGGTTTTTTCGAGTATCTTCGTAAGTACTCGAATTTTAAAAAGCAAAACGGCATTTTATTGAGCAACAAATTGCGCAACTTTGCCTCCATTTAACCAATCCTGTATCTCTTACGGTTTCCGAAATCCCAATGATGAGCGTCGAATTCGAGCCACCCTGTACAATATTTGATCTTGATATGACCTACGTATGATATGGCAGACTTTTTTAAATCTTGTTACACATTTTGAAGTTTAAAGAGTTTATAGTGTTAAAATAAAATTAATTTAATTGCACCTCTGCATGTAAAAAAAATCAAACATCACAAAAATGAATAAAATTTAACACTTGGTACCATAAACAAACTTGAGTTATTTTTTATGTGGAATCTTAAACCGTCATAAAATATAGGGTGTTCCATTTAAAAAATATAACTTTGATACGTCACACTTTTCGAAACACCCTGTATAGACTAAAATAATTTTATACTGTGGCCTTATCCGACCTGTATATGTTCCAGTATTTACTTTTTTAAAAACTCTATGGTTATCCAGCAACAGACCGTGTCGAATATGGTGGGCCACCCTGTATATTTTTTTATTTTTAATTTATTACAGATTTTTTTTTACAAAATGTACTTAATTGGTTGCTATAGCTACACCAAATAAACGTAAAACTGACAAATTCTATTGGACATGTTTTACTTTTCAAAGACACTTATAGAAAATTGTTCCTATCACTTGCGCAAAGTGTCTTTCCCGCACTTAAAGCTTATCCGAACTCCGCGTCGCGTCGTTCGTCTATCTACATTTAAGTGCGGAAAAGTTTCACTTTGCCAATTTTTAGAAAAATAACCATTGTAAAACATTTTTGGGATTTAAAAAATCATAAATATTTCTTTTAAACTAAAAGTATGTCACATTTGTTTTTGAACATTTAACTCTTGTTTATAACTTTAGTATATCTTGCTTTAAACCTGTTGCTTCTTTAAACCCAAGCAGCTTACAAGTGTAGTAGTAGTAGGAAAAATTCGAAAAGCGGTTTAAAAGACGTAAAACGCATGAATGTTTAATTATTTTGGTATTTACATTTATTCAAACATTTTTTTTTAATTGCTGGTAAATAATGTTTGTTTTTTAATAATTACCAGGCTTGTTTCTTTTTATATTGGTAAAGACCATTAAGAATACCCTTAAAAATATATTGTTGTAATTTTAACTGTGAAATTTACACACCTAGATAATATATTTTTAAATTGCTATATCTAAAAACTGGGACATGGGATCCACACCAAATTTGTACTAGATGCTAGTAACCTTAAGAGGAACACTTTGATAAAAGAAATTTGTGACAAATTTTTTGAATTACCCTCCCCTCACCCCTGAAAAATAAATTCGTTTTAAAACCAAATCGTCTTTTCGTATTGTTTTCGTAAATTTAATTAAATTTTATAAAATAATTTTAAATTTAATAAATTATCTATATTTTTTAAAAACCGTAGCCACCCAAAATTGTTGCACTCCAAATTGTAGATATTTTAGCGACATTTGGAACTTGTCGACAAAATTTGGTTAAAATTATAAAAAGATACAAAAAGGGAATTCGTTTTTAAAACTTAAATTGTTTTTGGAAAGGGGGGAGTCTTTCAAATAATCATCAGGTTTTTTAAAATTTTAAAATTATTCTTTTTTTTTGTAACACGCTTTATTAACTTGGGTTGTAACTATCTGGCTATCTATGTAACGGAATCTTTGAGCCTAATTTTAACCAACTTCCAGCTATTCGATTTCTTTGAAACTTTGCACACGTATTAAGGACCCATGACAATGCAATAATCTGCAAACAGTATCCCGTTATCCTGCTTTGGATCGCCAGGAAAAAGAAATTCCATTATATTATAAAAACAAAACATGGGTTGCCATCTGTTGGCAAAATTCCAAACTTTGCTACTCAATGGCGAAAAATTTTTTAGTTGGTTGCCATCTGTTGGCAACATTCTAAACTTTGCTACTCTTGTTCACTAAAAACTTTTTTCGCCATTTTGTCAAGAGTAGCAAAGTTAATTGATATAACGAACTAAAAATGAAAAATAATTAATAGTTTAAAAAACTAAAAAACACGCTTTTATATGCAACTCGAACTAAAAATTAGAAAATAATTTTTCATTAAAAAAAATATTGTCATTTCATAGTAAAAAGCGTGAAGTGCTTAATATATTAAATGTTATAATTATTATATTTGCCAATATCTATGATGGAAAAGTTATGAAAAAATAGTAAAATGCACCCCACGCTTTTACTATGAAATGACAATATTTTTTTTAATGAAAAATTATTTTCTAATTTTTAGTTCGGTTGCATATAAAAGCGTGTGTTTTTAGTTTTTTTAAACTATTAATTATTACCAAAATGTTCTTCTTAGCCACTAGCATCTGGTATAAATTTGGTGAGGGTCGCATGTCTCAGTTTTGAGATATGGTATTTTAAAAACCGTTGTCCCAACGCAGTACCTCGTAAGTCGCAAAATATAAATTTTAGAGGACAGACAAAAAAATGCTAAATACTATTAATTTGGTAAAGAAAGGCAATATTTTTTTTATAATTCTTAAATGATTTCTAAACCATATTCTGCAAGTAAATAAAGCCCAATATTTTAAAAATAAAGGGTAGTAAAATCAGGGCCGCCGAGAGCCGAGCCGGGCACTTAAAAAAATTGAAGACCAAAAGGGGCCTCATTTCCTGCAAAGTCCTACCTTCTTTTTAAAAAATACCCCCTTAATGAAGTTAAAGAGCAAAAACAAGGGTCCTCACTTAAAAAAAAACACTTTATATGTGATATTTTTTCATACCTTTTAATTTTTTAATCCCGCGCGAGCTCCCATTTAGTCCGGCCTCCCAATTACTCTGGGCCCCGGTAATTTGTACCGCTTAAAGCCCTTTGTCGAGCCTGATTAAAAACAAATATAAATAATTTTTGAATATTACTTACGAGGTACTGCGGTGTGACCCTCGAAATACTATCTACGCCAGTGCAAATTTGTATACGTAAAGTAACATAAACACTAGACCAAACCTTTAATTGCGGATATACGAGTACCTAGTCGTTATTTTAATATACAAAACTCTAAAAATAAAAAAACCCCATAGACCCATCATTTAAACCCTTAAACGTGCCTTTCTGTTTTACTTACCGGTAATTTTATTTACTGCTGTAAATTTTTAAACCAAATCCATCCAAAGCGTTTTCAGCAAAAAATCGTTTAGTTTTAAAATGGCCAATATATTTGGGATAAAACTATACGGTTTTGGTAAACTTTATTAATACGACATCTACTAAGTTTAAACGAGCGTTTTATTGAATTTGAATAAAGCGCATGTGTAAACGCTCTTAAACAGTTTTAAAACTCGTAGTTTGCATTACAATAATTGTTTTGGTACAATAAAGAATGTAAGGAAAATATAGTTCATATCTTTGAGAAGTAATTTCTTGCATTATTCTTAGTAAAAAAGTTTGTAAATAAATTATGTCCAAAAATAAAATATTCTGTTACGTTGCAACACAGCACGGATACGAGCACATGAGGACATCGAATTGTTATATTTTTTATTTAATAATGTTATTAGTACATTACATTTACTAAAAAAATAACAGAACTCACCGATACATGGCGATAAACACCACCAATTTTCACGATTATAAATTAGTAAGTTATTTAAAAGGATGCGATGCACCAAAAAAGCAAAAAAGAAAATCAAAACATTTGTAAATTACTTAAAGTTACAGTTAAATTTATTAGTAATCCGTGCCCACCCTGTTGGCCATTAATTATATTTTTCCCTGAACTTTTTTCTTTTATAATAAAATATTGCCCAAGGCATTCCTTTTAGCGTAGCTTTCTGATTGTGAAAGAATTTTCATGATCAGTATTTCTAAAAATCAGCCCCTACAAACAAACAATCAAAGTTACAAACTTTACCTTTTAATTTATAATATTATTATAAATGAATATCAAAGAAAAAATCTACTAAAAATAAGTAAATTCGTTGCTTTTTTCTAATGTTTTTATATAAAAAAAAAATCTGCCACCGCAGAAAATCGAACCCGGGCCGTCCGCGTGACAGATTAGCATTCTACCACTGGACCACCCGTGTTTATACATTCATAACCTCTTTATGATATTAGCATAGATTGATATACATGTCATAATTTTTGTTTTTTAATTTTAAGATATAGCCTATAGCACTCCTGAACAGTGTACCTTTCCAATTGTAACAAGGTTTAGTATGTCCAAAGATTAGGTTTAAAAAGTTATAGTTTATTTATGATAGCCGACCCGTGCCTACTTCGTTGGGCGTTAATCTCTGAACTTTTGATTAATCATAATAAAATATAACCTATACCACTTCTAAATAGTGTCGATTTCTGCTTGTGAAAGAATTTTTATAATTGGTTCAGTATTTCCGAAGATTAGCGGCTACAAACAAACAAACAAACAAACAAACAAACAAAGTTACAAACTTTACCTCTTTTAATTATAGTATAGATTACAATACTCTCAAATCTTTGAAAGACTTCTACAAATTCTTTCTAGCTGGTAATGTCTGATCAAGACATCTTCTTTTGGAAATGCGTCTAGCTTCTTCAGAATTGCAACGAGCCTCTACGTAAAATAATCGTGATACACGCGTACCAAAAATTCCTCTTTTGTATCAAAATGTACGCACTGATATACATATACATACTAAAAATATAATGTAATTTTAATTTGGGTAAGCATTACTTGCATTAGTGTATGCAAGAAACTATAAAACAATTTTTTCCCGACGTAGCTATTTATTTTTTAGCCTACCAATTTGTTTGTCCGTTTTTCTTCGAAAAATTGTATTTATTAAGTAAGAAATATATTTTTTCTGGATAGTTAATTAATAAATATGATATATTAAACCATTTTACGCTATTAAGCATATGATTGTAAATAATTAGGGTGCAAATTTTATGATGAAAGGGAAATAAGTTTAGCATGCTTTTTCTCTGAAATTGCTGATTTTCGGACGTATGTTATAAAGAACTTTTTTGCCTAAAATAATGCAAGAATCACCTTTTGAAGTAACGAACATTATTTCCTTAACACCCTGTATATTGATAATGTAATGTAAATTACGACTTTTAAAATAAGAGCGTTTACACACATGCGTTTTATTCAAATTCGCATTTAGCTAATGCGCATTAAAGGGGTCGTGTAAACTAAAAAAATATTAAGAAACTTTATAGATATTATTGCTGTAGTGCTTAGATTAAATTCTAAATAAACAAAAATATGTTTTTAAGTCTTTAAAAAAGTGAATAATCCCCGATAGCTGCCATTTTCATACCAAGGTTTTTTTTCTGCATCATAATTATGCTTTGAGTTGTGCTTTAACAGCTTTTTGTAGATATTTTACGCCGACTTGTTTACCAAGTTTGTGTTGAAAAAGATTAAACCAAATGTAGGAAATTTTGTGTAATTTATTTATTACTTAAGTAAACATATTTTTTTGTTCTTTGCTATCCTCTATACAAAGCGTAGGCGCCATTTCGAACATACATATTTGTGTTGCGTACTAAATTTTTGCACAAATATGCAACATGAGAAGTTTTGCCCTGAAGTGTGAAGTAACGAGCGAACTAAAATTCTGTATGTATATTGCCGGAAATCAAACTTCGGGGTGAAAAGAGGGTACTAGACCACGCTTACAAAATATTATTAAAAATAGAATAAAAAGTACTTAGTGTTACCTTTTTTCGTCACGAAGTGATGTGGTTTAAGTAGGCTACGTATGATATGTCCTGACTACCTATATATTTAAACATAAACAAAAAATTTAAAAGACCACTTAAATATACATTTTAAAAAGAGTTTATTAACAAAACCTCTTAGGGCAGCCGGCAGAGCTATCTTAATTACAAAATATCCTAATTTTAATATAAAAACCTGACAGAGTTATAAAGAGGACTTTCAAATTATGACTCCAAATTAACTTTGCGAAACACAATGTTTTTTTCCACTTAAGTAATATGCAGCACATTTTTATTCTAGCTTTATCACCCTTAATGATTTTACTTTTCTAGTTATGGAAAAAGTTTTAGAGTGTCTAGATTGCCAAAAATATTTTCACGGTATGTCTGTCTCTCTGCGTATAATAATTAAAGTAAGCAACATATGAAAGGCACTGCGTATGTTTCACGAACTATAAGTAGGTGAACCGTATGTCAAGTTATAAATTTACA
This sequence comes from Listronotus bonariensis, assembly GCA_014170235.1. Classification (NCBI taxonomy): domain Eukaryota; kingdom Metazoa; phylum Arthropoda; class Insecta; order Coleoptera; family Curculionidae; genus Listronotus; species Listronotus bonariensis. The sequence goes on along the minus strand of JACEGR010004679.1, from coordinate 66,753 downwards.
CCCCTTTGCACTTTTTAATTTTTATCGTACAAAATTATTTAAAAATATCAGTGTGTTAGCTTAATTATTTTGTTTCCGAATTCCTCATTCGTTTATTATTATATTCGAAAGATCACTTAAATATACATTTTAAAAGAATTTATTAACAAAACCTCTTAGGACAGCCGGCAGAGCTATCTTAATTACAAAATATCCTAATTTTAATATAAAAATCTGACAGAGTTATAAAGAGGACTTTCAAATTATGACTCCAAATTAACTGTGCGAAACACAATGTTTTTTTCCACTTTAGTAATATGCAGCACATTTTTATTCTAGCTTTATTTTCTATCGTACAAAATAATTATAAATATTAGTTTGTTAGGTTAATTCTGTTGTTTTCGAATAAGTTACCAGATTTTTATTATCCCCTAACATATACATGTTACGACAAAAGTACGATTTTTTTAAATAAAATACCCTATACAGTGAGGCCCAAAGTCCGTCGCCCCCTTCTAACTTCTGAACCGTTTGATATATTTTCATAAAACTTGACACAATATTTTATGACCAAGGTATGGATGGTGGAGGGAGGATAACCATCTGAATGTTTTAAAAAGTGTCCGTCGAAAGGAGCAACTTAAGGGGGCTAAGGTCAAATCGTACAAAAAAGCCATGTTTTCGTGATTTTTTTCTGACGACACAGTTAAAATTTATTTACTCAACCAATGGTATATTAAAGTATGACATTCGAAGAATGTTTCCGTCAAATTTTACAAAAAAATATTTAAAAATACGGCAATGGCAGCAATTGTTCGGACGTGTCTCGAAAAAAGTTGAATTGCGGTGCCCCTCATAACTTGGACCAGGATCATCCGAAATCAAAAATCAAAGTTTATTCGTTAGATAATAGTTTTCCCCAGGTGACGCTGTCGAGTTTTTTTCCAATTTTTTCATTTTTCCGAACACTTTAAAGTGAAAAACACAATTTTGTGGGAAAAAATCGGCTAATTTATTATTGCAAAATCAAAATTATGAAAAAAAAACTCGACAGCGTTACCTCGTAAATGATGTACAGAAATAGTGTTTAAAATTTCAAAAGGATCGGTGCAGTAGTTTTGGAGTTATCAGGGGCACCGACTTTGAAAACGTGAGTTGTGAATTGAATACCTTACCCCCCTTAAACCAATGCGCTTAAAAAAAAACTTGACAGCGTTACCTCGTCAATGATGTACAGAAATAGTGTTTAAAATTTCAAAAGGATCGGTGCAGTAGTTTTGGAGTTATCAGGGGCACCGACTTTGAAAACGTGAGTTGTAAATTAAATACCTTACCCCCCTTAAGGTGGCGCCACCGTAGCCAGAGGAGATTTTTTAACCAATGAGCATGAATTATTAGAGTAAGATACAAAATGAAAAAGGACAAATAGATACACAATAAAATAGGAAAGAAATACCAAAATCCCTCCACTGGCTACGGTGGCGCCATCCCAATTTGCTACATTCCGATGGCCACTCTTTAACTTGTCCGCCATAAAAGATGGTTATCCTCCCCTCCACCATCCATAGACCAAGGTCTGCAATTTTAAATATATCAATGACAGCTCTTAATCGTCAAAGTGACAGCTGGGTACCTCGTCAGGAGTTTTAAAATGATGTGCCACAAGAGCCCCCTTTCTTTTTTTTTTTTTTTTTTTTTCGCAATATGGCACCCAGCTGTCACCTTAACATTTAGAGCTGTCATTGATATGTTAAAAATTGCAGACCTTGGTCATAAAATATTGTTTTAAGTTTCATGAAAATATACAGAATGGTTCAGAAGTTAGAAAGGAGGCAACGGATTTTACGACCTTACTGTAAATATTATTTATCTCATTAAAAAGATTTTTCAAAAACTTAAAATATCAAATTTCATATAACCCCTCAATTGATTTTTAAAATATGTACGTCCATGGATATCTAAAGAATAATTTTTAATTTCAATTGGAAAAAAATTATCAATGTCAGTGGCCTACATTATTTTGTCAAAAATCTTTGGTAAGGTCTGAAACGCCACTTGGACTAATTAAATTTATGCAATCCAAAGCTAAATTAGTCAATTTATACTAAAAATAACACAACAAAATTTTATTAGGGTATATTTAATTATGGTACAATGAAGATATACTGGGTGTCAACGAATTAAATAGACAAGACATAACCTCTAGGGTATTAGACATATCAAATTAAGACTGGGTATAAGTAAATTGTATAGATAAATTACAGTTTTTGCATATTTTCGAAATTTTGGTTACTTTTGCTTTAACCCTATATTACTCCAAATTAAAATTTTAAATGTAACACCCTACATATTTTAACATTTTTGGATTCCTGCGACAATTCTAAATAGTAATTTGACCTTTTTAAAAGTTTTTACGCGTACTTGTATTGACTTTTTAAGACCGATTTGTGGTATTGCATCTAAATCTCAAATAAATGGGTATCTTTAGATTAGTCAAAAAATCCTTTATTTAAAAAGTGCTTTTTTAAAAAGGATTACCATTTGAAAAATTATAGTTAGACACCAAAATGTCGATTTGCCTAATTGTATTATTCCTTTCTTTTATATAAGTTACCAAAATTATCCTATTGTATGATGGGTCCATATTTAATTTATTCTGAAAGCGATGCCGCCAAGTACACAAAAAATGATAAAGTAAAGAAACCCTTTTGTGAACAATGATTTGTTGCAGAAAAAAATATTTAACCCGACGAGTTTCTAGTACCACGCCACGTGCCACCGATTTTATAGTAGTACAGAGGCGAAATAAGAGAATGTTTTGTAAGTAGGTGATACGTGTTTTAGCAATGTATTTTTTATTATTTATCTAAAAATATGCAATCAGACACTGTCTGAGGCTATGTGCATTCTCAAAAAAGTTTGTTTACTTTATTATTTTTGTGTACTTGGCGGCATCGCTTTCAGAATGAATTAAATATGAACCCATCTATATCTGCCTCTTGTTTGTACTTCGATCCCTCTGAATAAATGAGTCCGTTAAAAGCATCCGGCTTTTATTTAAAAGAACCTACAAAGGGCACGTGTGTATTAGCAAAGTTCTTAGGACTAATACATCACACTTTCCAAAATGGCGGCCAGCTGTCATTTTGACATTTATATCTGTCATTTTATGTCTAAAATTTGGTTCATGTCGTCTTACTAACGTTTTTAAATTTTCATGAAAAATTACCAGATAATTTGAAAGTTAGGAAGGGGAATCCCTAACTTTGGACAAGCACTGTATAAATTTTCTTTGCAATATTCTTTTGCAACCTGTACACGTCGTTCTGCTAAAAGTTACCATTTGCAGTTTTTGCCAATGCGTAGAAAAGAGATAATTTCAAACAACGACAAAGCAAGACTAATTCGTCGTCATTTCAGGAAATGTGTCAATGTAGCCTTTTTTTTCTACTTGCTATTTAGCACACAGAAATTCAGTTAATAGTATCAAGCTAGCACGGCGTAAAATGTCCTAGTAATATTTTTAACTAGTAGAAAAAAATATATTTTTTAATGATCAAAATTTGTTTTTTAAATGCCGCAAAAGGTGCAATGATTGTTATTGTTTGTTTTGAATAAAAGATTAAATTTTAAACACCAACAATGTTAAAAAATAAGCGGTGACCTGATCCTACTCTACGTTCAATTTATTAAATTAAACTCTCTCTCAATTTGGTCCCCTTAATGTCATACATCCTTTGATGTATTATTTAGGCAGATAAAATAGATAATTATACTTTAGCCTTATTCTAAAAAATATTTTGTTTTATTACGTCATACTTTAAACTGCTAAAAAAATGTTAGCAATACTGAAAAAACAGAAAGTTGCTTACTACTTTTGATTGGTCTTGTGCTGAAAAGAAACCTTGCGTGTGACATGATATTTATCCAACGCTCTTTTGTATGGTTTAATTTTTTTATTAGAGAAAAAAATTAGTGTTTCGTCCACTGTCGTAGATAATTTTATTTCCCGGAAGGTGTCTTCTTATTGCCCTTTAATTTCAAAAAATGTTTGTCAAAGATTTGTTATTCTTAAAGCATTTAAAGTACATTTTAGATTACTTTAAAAAACACATGTCTATTTTTAATTTCTTTTTTTGTTCATTGAGAGTAAAAGCCTCTTTAAATAAATGTTTTCTTTAAGGCAAAAAGATTTAAAAGTTCAAATTTTAGCCCTATTAAATCCAATAAAAGCAAAGTTTACCTTTGTTTTTTAAAGTGATCTAAATGTACCTAAATGCTTTAATAATGGCAATGCTTGGACATTTTTCGAAATATATGGGCAATAAGGATTATTTACCACTGTTAACATAGCTCGATCTAATCTCTATACGGGGTAAGTTGGAACAGTAAGTTTTTTTTTGACAATTTTTATATGAGGTTCTGCTTTTATAATATGACGTAACCTTTCATTCTAAGCAAATTCTTTTAATTAATATGTTTTTCTTCTCCAGTTCAATAATAAAAGTAGTTTTCTTTTATGTCATATTCGTTAATTTGTACTTACCTACCTCGTATATGCTATAATTTATTTAAATTTTGGCCAATGTTTTGTGAGTTTCGATGGATGTGGAGATTTTTATCAGATTTTTTAGAAATCTAAAATAAAAAGTTCTGCATATGGTTTAATCATTCATGGCCGTTAAGCTAAGGTTTCCTAAGACTTGGTCGGCCGAAACCAATGCGGTATACGTTTGGCCAAATCAAATTTTTACTTGAATGTGGTTTTATTTGAAAAATGTATATTTGATTTGGGCAAACGTAAATCGCGTCGGTTCCGCTGACCGACCGTCTCGGGAAATCGTAGCTTAACTATATGAATATCTGTATTTTTTATTTACTTCCTTGTAGCTCAAAATCTGAAAATGTTTGAGACATATGTTAAAGACAATTTTATTTAAGTAATACGCCTCTAAATTTTCGTCCAAACCAAGAAAATAAAAACTCTTGTAGCACCCAAGAAAGTTTTACGTTCTTTGCCAATTTTTAATTTCTGTAAAGATGCCTACAATATTTGTAAAAGTTTCATTATAGACTTAATCAAATAACTTTTAGAGTTTATCAATCTTCTAAAATCTTGTGGATAAACTTTTAGAAATTTAGCAACAAAGTAGAAAATTCGAGAAACTTTTACCTTTAGCAAAGTTTCCTTGAGCTCGAGCTTGTTTCTTTCTTGTTTGCTAGGACCACAAATAAAATCCTATTTTGTAACTATGTTTTCTTTGATGGGCATGTAAGTCGTAGACTTTGTAAAATGTAAAAAGTTTTAAAGAATTATTAAATTAGCATATGGTTATACAGGGCGTACTCAGAAAGAATAATTTTAGCGGAGAAGGCAACAGCGACAAGAGAAATGGAAAAATCTAGACTTGTTTAGGCGACAAGAAAAAAAAAAAGGGACACCATGTAAGTATAGGAGCAACTGTGCTCCTCATTAAGCCCCTCTTGTGACGGGTGTGGGTTAAACAGTTTGTCTACTTAAGTTTGTATCATAAGGAAAACTTTTTATATAATAATTTTATGAAAAAATCGTTGTTCTTTACAAAAGTTCTTGTACATAAACTAAAACCCAATATCTAATTATACAGATGATTAATTTTTTGCCGTGTATACGATTTATGCCAAAAATATAAATTTTGTTTGAAAAGAGAAGCACTTATTAAACCGTTAATCGTAAAATTAAAGCATATAGATATGCAAACCTTGCTTTAAAATGTAATTTGTAAAGTAAGCTGAAAACCTGCTAACATACAGACTTGCTTGTGCCATCGCAAAAAATGATTAAACATTTTTTACTTAGAAACGATGATCACTACCTCTGCATGAGTTAGAAAGCAATTTTTGATTATAAATTCTTCTCTGTTTTTGAACTTCTTGATAATATAAAAAATATAGGAGAACTTTCCTCCTAAAGCAAAATTCGTTATTTTTATGCAGACCTTGTGCACCACCTGCAAAAAATATTACTATCTTAAAGGATTTTATTCTATTTAACGATGCACAATTAAAAGATTTTTTTTCTTAAAATTAATATTGGTGCGAAAGCACTCTATAGTTTTCAATAAAACCGTTAACGGTAAAAATTAAAGTTTGTACATTAGTGCAAACTTTACTTTAAAATGTAATTTGTAAAGTAAGCTTAAAAACTGTTAATATACAGAATTGCTTTGTTATCGCAAAAAAATGATTAAACATTTTTTTTATTTAGAAACAGACCTACCTCTCTGCATATTTAGGAAGCAATTTTTGATTATAAATTCTTTCGTTTTTAAAATTTTTGATATTATAAAAATATAGGTACTTTCCTCCTAAGCAAAATTCATATTTTTTTACAGACCTTGTATACCACCGCAAAAATATTAATATCTTATGATTTTATTCTAGCTTTTTAAACGATGCAGAATTTTTTAAAAGATTTTTTTTTTCTTAAAATTAATATTGTGCTGTATGCTGTATAATACTATATTATAAACCAACAGACTAAAGTGCAAATTTTTATCCCGAAGTCAAACTTGTATCCTAACCGAATAAAGACATACTATTGTTTACACTTCTGTATGAGTTTTTACAAAAAAAAATACAACAAAAAAAAAATAATAGAGCACTCTATAAAAAACTAAAGGTCAAAATAATGTTACAACAATTGTTTATGTAACTTTTACCTTTAGTTCCTAGAGGCTAAGTAGAACTTTAGTCCCCGAAACGAAAGACTAAAGTAACCACTTTAGTTTCTAAAAGGCAAAAGATATTTTTAACTTTTTTATTTACTTTTTATATAAAATACGAGGTGTTCCGGAATAGAATTCTCACTCTTAGAAGCTAAATACTCTGGTAGTTAAAAATAGTTTAAATAAATTACTGTCCCAAATGTCTTGAGTTTTAAGATATAAAGTACACAACAAATATGCATTAAGAGGCAATTTCTGTTTTTTTTTATTAATCTTGGAAAATTTATGAATGCTTTAAGCCTAAATACCAACGTACCGTGGGTGTGAGATAAAAAGGTACTTGTTAACACGGGACTTAAATATAAATACTTATAGATTTAAAGGAAAGAACTACACGGGCAGCACGTCCCACATTCTAGATATTCTAAGGATAAAAAACGGTCAAGGTGGAAAGTTCGGGCATGTCCAGATAGGTCGTATAGGAAGGAATACGTGTAACACTAGAAGTTTCTCTTTAAAAAGCTACAAGTGGAGAAATTATACCAGCAACCGAACTAAAAATTAGAAAATAATTTTTCATTAAAAAATATTGTCATTTCATAGTAAAAGCGTGGTGCATTTTACTATTTTTTCATAACTTTTCCATCATAGATATTTGCAAATATAATAATTATAACATTTAATATATTTATCACCCCACGCTTTATTACTATGAAATGACAATATTTTTTTTAATGAAAAATTATTTTCTAATTTTTAGTTCGGTTGCATATAAAAGCGTGTTTTTTTAGTTTTTTTAAACTATTAATTATTTTTCATTTTTTAGTTTCTGCTACTCTTGACAAATGGCGAAAAATTTTTTAATGAACAAGAGTGGCAAATTTTAAAATTTTTCCAACAGATTGCAACTCACTAAAAATTTCTTCTTCATTAAGTAGCAAAGTTTGAAATTTTGCCAACAGATGGCAATCCAGGCAATGTTTGGACTGTTGCCAATATATTGCAACCCACTAAAAAATTTCTTCTTCATTTAATAGCAAGTTTGAAATGTTGCCAACAGATGGCAACCTAGGTGTTGTTTTTATAATATAATGGAATTTTTTTTTCCTGGCGATCCAAAAAAGATAACGGGATACTGTTTGCAGATTATTGCATTGTCATGTTTCCTTAATACGTGTGCAAAGTTTCAAAGAAATCGAATAGCTGGAAGTTGGTTAAAATTAGGCTCAAAGATTCCGTTACATAGCCAGATAGTTACAACCTCAGTTAATAAAAAGCGTGTTAACGGCATTTATTAACTGTTATTGTTCATAAAAATTGAACACCAATGGTGCAACTAACCCTATTGTGTAAAAGAACTTATTAATTTTTATTGTTCATAAAAATTGAACACCAATGGTGCAACTAACCAAATTGTGTAAAAATCTAAAAATTTCTTCTTCATTTAATAGCAAAGTTTGAAATGTTGCCAACAGATGGCATCCTAGGTGTTGTTTTTATAATATAATGGAATTTTTTTTTCCTGGCGATCCAAAAAAAGATAACGGGATACTGTTTGCAGATTATTGCATTGTCATGTTTCCTTAATACGTGTGCAAAGTTTCAAAGAAATCGAATAGCTGGAAGTTGGTTAAAATTAGGCTCAAAGATTCCGTTACATAGCCAGCCAGATTGATAGATTGATAGATAGTTACAACCTAAGTTAATAAAAGTAATAAACAAGAGCCTTTCTGTCAGCATGGGATAATTAATACGACAAACAGATTCTTTCAATGGAATCAGGAATTCTACGGGTTAAGACGAACGCCATCTCCAGATAAGAAAACTATACGTATGTGTTTATGTTAGTTAAGGTTATCCTTAAATGGTTACTCCCACATAATAAAACGTGTCTTTGCTCTGCAAAACCTGGCCGCTGATAAATAAAAGATAAGTATTTAATGACTTTTTATCTACAGGGAACATAATTTGTTTTTTAATAAATGAAATCAGATGATCTTTTTGCGCCTCCATCCAATATTTAATTAGGCTTCAGTAAAAGAGATATCTGCGACGCCCCTCCATTTGCCTCGGCTTTAGAGATTGGTTTGAGAACCAAAAAATTGAAGTGAATGGTACTATCGTCGGCAAAACTGTGAAAAGAATTGGTTGTTAAAGAAGAAGGTCGTTGATGTAAAGAAGAAGCAAGTTGGTGCCAGCACTTTTTTTTATCTTTGCACAAACCACGAAGGCTTAAAGCCTAAATACTAACCTACCATGGGTGTCTTAAGCAAGGTAAGAGGGAGATTGTTGACACAGGACTTAAATACTTGAAGATTTGGGGGAAGGGAAAGACCTCCGCAGCCAACAGGTTCCACATTCTTAAAACTCTAGGGATAAAAGAACGAACAAAGTGGGAAGATTGGGGCCTGTCCAGTTGGACCGTATAGGGATGCATACGCGCGGCACCACGAGTTTTCTCTGTTGGGAACCGTGAGGGGAGGAACTATACTTGACAATTTTTCAGAGCAGAAGCCATGGAAGTACCTATAAAAGCGATAAATTCCCCACAACCCGACAATGGGCAAGAGAGGGAAGCCTTTCTGTAAGTGAAGAATCATTATTGAGACGAATAGCTCTTCTTTGAATGGAATCAAGAATGCTTAGGGTTGTGGGGAACGCCATGCCCCAGATATGAGAACAATATTCCAGGGGAGTACTGAGCCTGAGGCACCCGGTATTCAGTTGGTGAAAGCTTAAAGCAGATTGACCCTCCACAATATTTAATATGCGTCGACAAGACAAAAAACTAAAAAGCCAAGAACAGAGTTTAGTTGGTAGATCGTAGGTATTGACAAGCGCATCATGTCAGACCTAGTCAAAAGCTTTGATATATTAAAAGCAACGATCTATAACCTTAAGAGACAGTTCTGTGATACGAAGGCAAAAGATCAGCTGTAGATTCTGGTGAGAATATTCATACTATCTCTCATGTAAAATTTTGTGTTTTTTCAAATACCTGAGGATTTGCGGTGAACTTCTTTATTACTTTACAAATAACTGTATAAAAAAAGATCTATATTTAAATATAAAACTTTTAGTTAATAAACAACAATATTTAATTTTTTTGCGGAGTTTAAGCAGGATTTTAACTATGTATGTTTAAACAAAAATGTGGTACTTCACTGTTTTTTCTTATTTAAAAAAATATAAATTTTATATACTCCTAAAAAAATTATATTTTCTAATATTATATTGCCTGACGCATGGTTTTCAGATAAAAAAATAACATATTTTTAGATATTATTTTCTTTTTTTTACATCCCACGTAGGCCTATGCCTAAGTACCAGAGTACCGTGAGGGTCGGGTTATTAGATGTTTAACCCATCGTTCCCCTGTTTCGTCAATGTTTTCCAAGCACTGAAACATGCAGTTATGCATTTCACAGCACCTTTATCCAACGCGGTAGTGCCACCACGGACGTTTTTTTAATAACTACTACCTAAATATGTCTCCCTCGCTGGGAATCGAACCGGCGACTTCTGGCTTTGATGATCAAAGCTCTCTCCACTGCTCCACCAGGGAGACAAATATATGGCAATGATATAATAATGTATTTTTGGAGTTTAGAAGACCCAGTTTTAAAGGTCCCAAGAATTTTCTTATTTAAATCTTTATTCCTAAAATGTAAATGTAAATTTAAAAAAATATAAAAATTTGACTTTTAATGAGTTTTGTCATACAAGTACCTCTTTTTTAAACCAAACCAAAATTAAATAATCCTCTTGAGAAGTGTAGCCAAATTAAAATGGAAGTCAAACATTTAATCAAATTCGACGAAGAGTCGTCTTTCGCTTGGGTAAATACACCACGCCGCCGCCGTCAGTACGCTCTGAGAATCGTATATATACATTTCAGCATGAAATTTTCTTGTTGAATTAACAAAGGAAGCATGGTTTGGTCAGTATAAAGCTAAAGTAAGGTATCTGATGTATACTTGGAAAAACAAAATTCTAAACATTTAGTAAAATTCTAAATATGACAAAAACAAGAAACATTAACCCTTTAACGCCAAGCGTTGCATATATGCAACGTAAATTAAAGGTTTTTTTTACCAGACTTACACAAAAAAAAATAGCTTTAGGAAATTTATAGCACTACAGTAAGTTAACAGAAGGCTTTGACAAATAAAAATTTAATAATTTAAAAGGATTTTTTAAATTGTGTTCTTCATAAAATAGTGTCTTTGTGAGCCAATGTTTTAAAAAATAAGAAAAATTTGTAATTTTGAGTAAATAAAATGTACACATTTTATTTTACAAACTCCAAACGTAATTTAGCATTTACGTGTTTACTAGGGATGTATTAGTATGTTACGCCCACGTTTTTGTGGTTGGGTTTTTACCATCAAAAGACCTTAGCGTAAATACGCTTGTTGGACATATGCAAAGCTAGGATAATGCACTACTGTACTTTGTAGTTTTAGCTATAAATCGTTCGGGAACAGATTTTTCTTTAAAAATCATTGGAAATGTTTAAGTTGATGATATAATTGACATTAAAAATATTTATTTTGAGTTCCTTTAAAGTCAGCGCTGTAACTAATTAGGATTTTGGGGATTAAGCTAATAATTATTAGGGATCTCTGGATCATTTGTACAAGTCATTACTAACAAGCTAATTTTTTGGAAGTAGCTTTATTTTGATGAGAAGGCCAACTTTTTTCTAACAACAATTTTCGTTGGTGGTACTTACAGGGGTGGCAGGAATTAAGTGTGTTGATTTGACGAATATATTTATTACTGACAGGAATTTTCTCTGTTTATTTTTAAGATAATTATCTAAATAAACCAAAAAAATATTTGTCCTTTAAAGTGTAAGGTTTCATCAAAGAGTCCCCTACCATTAACATGTATGGTTAACGATGTCGTGAAAAATAACTACTGAACCAGCTGATTTATGTTCTGTTGATTAGATAAAATTTATATAATTTAACATCCACATTGTCCTACAAATTGCAAGGTACGACATCCTGGTTTTTCAATATCTCATCAAATCAACATATTTAAACTCTGCTAAACTTGTATGCTACTACCAACAAAAATTCTTGTAAGGAAAAAAGTTGGTTATTTCGTCAAAATTAAGCTACTTACAAAATTAGATTGTTAGAAATAACTTGTAAAAATGGTCAAGAGATCCCCAACTATAATGATGGGGACCGAAATTATCCATACGTCGACAACTTCGGGCAAGAGCGGACTTAAAATTGTGTAATATTTTAAAAAAGTAAAGTCATCAGAATAAATTTCTGCAGTATGCGCAAAAGGTGAACTGTTTAAAAAACATCTAAGAAAAGTACTTATGGACAAACGGCGACCTTTAAAGTAGGGAAAACTATTTCAAGATTTCAGATTTTTAGAGGACATATATAATGGATCAAAACGTAGCACAATATATACAGGATTGTTTTTCTCTTTAAAAAGTGGTTATGGTGCCTGTTTACTTGGATGGTGGACGTATCCATCAAAAATATATGAAACTTATACAATAGAGCCGGAAATAGTACTTGGCAACTTCCCTTTCGCTGGAAAATTGTCACGATATATCTCATGGGAAAGATGGTATTTATTTGGGCACACGCCAAGTTATATTAAGCAAGAAATACAAAAAATAGAATAAGTAAATAAATACTAAAAATTGACGTTTTGGTGGCAAGTCTGCCACCGTTGCCAAGGTAAAATAATGGAATAACTACTGTATAGGGTAAAAATTTTAAAACGTTTATATTTTTTTAGAAATTTCTGAACTACCTTTGACGTTAAATGTGAAATATGTTTGTGTTTTTTTTTTAATAAATAACATCTATTTTATAAATCCGCCAAACCAATACAAAACATATCCTTAATATCTCATAAGGTATAGAACAGCAGCAAAAGGACCAGGGCGACCATCCGCTAATTTAGTTCAAGCAACATAATAAGCTATACATATAGTTCGATAAGATCGTATGGATCGTTTCTTGATCTAAATTTATGTTATAATTATGTGTAAAAGAGTGGTGTTGGTGTATGCATTGGTTGGAATGAATTTTTATACCAAATAAATGTTGTTTTGGTCGAGGTTTTCGTTTTATTTTTATCATAAAACATAATCATTAAATTGTGTGCTTTTACTACATTTTGATCCCATAACTACCTAGCGTTGCATATATGCAACATTATTTTTTTCAAAAAAACAAGTAAAACAATTTTTTAAAGAAATATTCCTTTAAACCAATTTTAAATTAGTTTCAACAAGAAGATTTTTTTAGGAAAATAGGAATTCTGGTAGTAAAGGGTTAAAGCTTGCAGCCTCATTACTACAACACTCCATTTAACATGTCTAATTTTGATGGGTTTACCATCCGGTGGAGAATATTTTATCAAATATAATAACATAATATAAGGAAGCAAATTTTGCTGGCAAAATATTTTGAGTAAGTGTATGAAAGTTTCTTGCTTGGCAATTTCGTAAATTACATTTACAAAAGTTCCATGGACGAAATAACTGAAAAGCAACAAACTTAAATAAAACAAGATACAGGGTGATTCTTAATCCATACCTATATTCTTGGAAAATAATTGCTAAGGACAAGCAATGAAATAATAAAGAAAATAGTTAATAATTTTTTTTGTCAAGAATATGATATTTTAAAATAAATAAAAAAATATAAATTAATAACAAATATTGACTAATAATAAGGAAAAACATAGAACCCTATTTTTGTGTTAAAAAAATTGATATAATGTTTTTTCAAAACAAAACATTTACTGACTATTTTATTACAAAAAATAGCTTAGTATCCTTTTTAATTATAAGGTTTTATTTGTCATTAAAATTCATAGAATTTACAATAACTATTAATTAAAAAAACAGTGATAAAAAATTTTTAGTTAACAAGATAATATTTTTTTTCAAAAAAAACTTAAAAAATTATATATTTAAATCATTCTAAAATATTTCTAAAACAAAAAGAGTTTTCGGTCTTGCTTTTATTTATTAGTCATTATGTGTTTCCAAAATTTACGTTGCTTTTCTTTTATTTGAAATATTGCTTAGTCTGGTTAGTAGTTAGGTAACACCTTAACTAAAACTAAAACTAACTTTTTTTTTTGTGCAGAGCAAGAATTTCTTAAGTTCATGCAAATAGGTTAAGTGTCACCCTGTATAGATTATCACTTTAAAAAAGGATTCCTTTTAAACTAAAAATAATAATAATATATATACAATACCTGCCAAGCACAATAATAAACAGGAAAATCGGCGCATTCCATAAAAGTTAAACCAACAGTTCCAACTGTCACGGATCTGTCACTTATTCAACATGGCTGCCTATAGCCCACTCTCTGCAGTTTCGCAATATTTTATCCTACATAAGGGCTAGGCGTAAACGCTCTATCAAGAAATTAAAAATGCGTTGACTAACCAGAACTAACCTCTCCCCCAATGTGACAGTTTTGCATGACTGCCTTGTGGTGCTTCAAACCAATCAAATTACTGGTTCCGGAGCTTTTTACTCTACTCTCGTATAATCGACGCAAAGTCGTAAACAACGTAACACTCTGTCCTTTATTATCTTACAGCTGTAAAAGTATGGAAGTATTCGTAATTTTTATTATTTACGATCGCGATATAAAAAACAGCATTTTTAATGGCATTTCATCTGTCGATTGTCAAACTAGTAAATTAATCAAAGCAAATAAGTGATAAATTGCGACATTATAATAGTTGATTTTAGAGAAGTGATCCGTCGTGAAAATAATTACTTAACAAATAAACGACGTAATAATATCAAAATCGTTACGGTATATTTTCTACTTTTTTATTACCTATAAGACACCATCACCAAAAATACATACTGGCAATCTAAAAAACAAGACACAATCGTTTTTGCATTCTCCATTTCTAGGGCTTTAAAAAAGCTACTTGTCAACTGTATAAAACAATTTTGTATTATTATTTGGATGACCCTGTGGTTTTAGGCATATGATTGAGTATAAAAGATAAATATAATTATTTATAATACATTTTTTCTTTTAAAGCTTTAAATCTTTTACTGACTGACTATCCAAAGTTACAAAAATTAAACATAAAAAAATAAATTTATATAAATGAAGTATTATTGTTCTCATTTTTTTTCCTTGTTTTAAAAAGTGGCGAATAATAAAATATCCAACCTTTTTCTAAAAAGGTCTTTCTATTTTATTTATGAAGTAGAATAACGAAAAAAAATGGAAAGAATTTTAATCCAATTTATTTCAACCTTTGCACTTTCAATGTATACCTATATTAAGGTTGCTGGATAATACTTATACATATTTTAGCCGAGTTTGGGGAGTGAAACAATTTTAATTTTAAATTTCTGGTTAGGGACAAAGACAGGCACAGTGTCACAGCTACGAAGTGGTCTTAGGAAATGATTAATTAATCTTAATGCGCGGTTTAATTCTAAAAGGGCAAAGATGGAAGATGCTTAAGATTACGAGAAACAGTGGTGGAGAAGTATTCAATAATAAAAATTTAGTTAAATAAATTTCTTTTTTTTTATTATTTGGTTAAGATCATGTTATTTTAAAGTCACTGATAATTTTATTATTTTCGTATTTAAGATATGAGCCATTTAACCCACGCCAAATATATACCAGATGCTTTTGGTCTAAAGAGAACAATTTGCTAAATAAAATTTTTATTTGAAAAGTATTGATTTTATTGTTAGCCATTAATTGTCTCCGGTCAAAAAGCATAGGTTTTATTTCTTTAGTTATTAAATTCACCAGATTAAACTTACCAAATTTTAAAAGGTTTTATACAGGGTGTTTATTTAAAAACTTACCACTTAAGTTATGTGCGAAAAGAGACAGATTTAAGAAAATAGCCAGAATACGTCAAGATATTGATTAAGGGGAAAGGTTTCTTACAAAAAATTGTACGACGCTCCGTTAACCCCTTAACCACCAGGGCCACCACCCCAAAATTTTTGTATAGGAAAGGGGGCTAACTGATGCATCATTTTAAAGCTATTAACAAGTAATTTAAAACCTAAAATATATAGCCAATATCTTTACCTACTACAAAATGAGGGTACTTTAAAAATTAACCAAATATCCGATTTGATGGCCATATTTTGGAAACTAAAAAGGTGTATTTTCTTAAAGCTGTTTTAGAAGTCTTTATTGTTAATATAATATGCAAAGTGCTTCATTAAAAAAATTTACACTTTTTATCCTACCCTGTATGTTGTTACTGGTATCACCATTAAAAAGAGTTTTTTTAAAAGCTTTCAGAAAATACCACATTAAGTACATCTTACTTTATTAGTTTCGGATATACGGCCATCCCAATTAGTTATTTGGGTAATTTTTAATGTGCCGCTATTTTGTAGTTGGTAAAAATATTGACTTTATATTGTACTGTCATAAAAAAATGTTGAAAAAATAAATGTAACTATTTTTATTTTCTTAATGGCAGAAAACTTTTTTTTGCAAATTCCCTAAAATTGCAAAATTATTATCAAATTCCCTTTAAACTAATTTAATAAATTTCTACGACCATTTTAATTTAAAATATAGTGTTTTTTGTTTTTAATTTGTAATAGCTTATGTCAAAGTAAAGTAATAAGTAATTTCTGGTTAAACCGAAAATAATAAATAACAAGTGAATAATCAACCGAATCGAAATTATGTCAAATATCAATATACCAAATTCAATTTTTCTGTCATAAAAGGTAAAAAAAGTTATAGGGGGAACCACCTGTGAGAAAAACCCGGTATGGGATATCAAAGCCATCTACCGAACTGCACTAACCAAAGTCGAGTACCAAAACGTGCCGAAATCACCTATATAATTTAGCGTCATGTGACATTATCTGCAGAGATTGAATATATGTTCTGTATTGGTTCGGCGGATTCATTTAATTGATGGTAGTAATTTGGTTACACGCCAAATTGGATGATTTTTTTTAACAAAATTAAAAAAAAATTAAAACGTTAGCTTAAAAGCTTAAAAAAAATTATAACAAGTAACTAGATAACTGAAAACGGACGTTTCGGGTGCAAGTCTGCCACCGTTGTCAAGATAAAATTAAATTAAAATAATAAAATTAAAAATTAACTTTTATTTAGGTTTAACATTTTAGCTTTAGTTTTGGGAGATTCTGAAAAAACGTTTGACACACACAACTGTCAAAATTTTTGTTGTGTATTTATTATTTATAATACAAACAGGTGATAAGTTAGTTGATTTTTAAATTTCTTAAGGATACCCTAGTATCAAGGAAACGTAACCAAGTGGTATTTAAATTAACTGAAATTGATGCTAGACAATTATTTTTATTTATTAACTAGCCGACCCGTACCCACTTTGTTGGACGTTAATTATATTTTTCTGTGACCTTTAATCATTATAAAATATAGCCTATAACACTCTTGACTAGTGTAGCTTTCTGATTGTAAAAGAATTTTTATGATCGGTTTAGTATTTCCTAAGATAAGCCCCCACAAACAAACAAACCAACAAACAAAGTTACAAACTTTACCTCTTTATAATATTTGTATGTATTTTTTTTGATTTTTCGTTTTTTAGAACAAGTTTTCTTTGCTAAAATGCTTGAAGTAGTGGCGCATTTACCGGAGGGCTGAGTAGACTAAAGCCTAGGGCGGCGTTTTTTAGGGAGCGGCAGACGTTTTTAGGGGGCGGCAGATTTTGTACTAATAAAATAATGTAGTGGATTTCGATTTTCATTTTGTACATAGAAATGAAAATGAGAACCTTTTTTTGGTCTTCAAAATTATTTTTGAAGGAAAAAGGATAAAAATAGGGGCGGCGAAAATTAATAGCCTACGGGCATCAAATATGTAAATACGCCTCTGGCTTAAAGCATCCCAGTTTATTCACAATAGGCAACCACATAATGTTGCTTGTTGCCAAGGATATAAAAGTTTTACTAGAAAGCAAAAAATAGCACCAAAAACATAAACAACACAATTGTACACAAAGAAATACGAAAACTATTAATTGTTAAGCATAAAAATGCGCAACTTTGCCCCAATATAACCAACCCTCTATCTCTTACCGTTTCCGAGATCCTAATGGTGTTCCTTGAATTTGTAACAGCCTGTATAGGTATAAATACATAATGTGACTAAATCAGAAGTGCGTCTGATGTGAAAAAATACACAGGTACTAGCCGATATTTATATATTTTTTTCTATGTATTTTTATTTGGAAGTGGTCAATTTTTAAAATTAGGCTTAATAAATTAAAGAAAAATAGAAAAGTTTTTTAGCGTCATTGTTATTTTATTTTAAAAACCTTATTTTATATTACTTTTTAAACTGATAATATTCTTCGCTTTTAAACCAAATAATCCTAAGAAATAAACTTACTCAAAGCAAAATTTCTTTGAAATAGCTAAAGAAATCTAAAGAATATTAGGACATTTATTTTTTACTTTTTAAGACAACACAAAAATCCTTTTACCTTGTCAAAGTAAACGCAATAACAAGAAAGCAGAGAGAAGCAGGCACTGCAAAAATTATAATATAATAAACCTGTTATATCTTATACAATATAAATGAGGTAAAGCGAGATATGAGAACGGTCATATACCTATAACAAGGAAAATGAGGTTAACGTAAGGATACGTAGATATGTAAAGTTATACAACGTTGCCATTCTTAAAGGTTTTTACTTAAATTTAAAAAGCACAGAAAAGCAGGCACTGAAAAAATTGTTATAATATAAACCTGTAATATCTTATACAATATTAGTGAGGCGAAGCGAGATATGAGAACGGTCATATACCTATAATAAGAAAAATGAGGTAAACGTAAGGATACGTAGATATGTAAAGTTATGCAACGTTGCCCTTCTTAAAGGTTTTTACTTAAATTTAGAAAGCAGAGAGAAGCAGGCACTGCAACAAATATAATATAATAAAGCTGTTATAGCTTATACAATATAAATGAGGCAAAGCGAGATATGAGAACGGTCATATACCTATAACAAGGAAAATGAGGTTAACGTAAGGATACGTAGATATGTAAAGTTATTCAACGTTGACATTCTTAAAAGTTTTTATTTAAATTTAAAAAGCACAGAGAAACAGGCACTGAAAATATTATTTTATTATAAACCTGTAATATCTTATACAATATTAGTGAGGCAAAGCAAGATATGAAAACGGTATTTTCTTCTATTTTTTAACATCTTTTACCCTTTTCTTATTGACATTTAATCAACAAATCTAAAACTTTGCTTTAGCTAAAAACATTTTTTAAAGGTTCTAGTTACACCATAATGTGGCCTAAACGTCTTAGTTTTTGAACTACGGGTTGTTAAAAATTAAAAGAAAACATTGGTTTTTTATCATAACTTTTATACGAATTTGGATATTTTTAAAAAATTTGGAGGACGCATACTATGCACTAAAAGATATTTTTTGACATATAAAAAAAAAACATTTTTACCAGTTTCTTTCATGAGAGGTTTATGTTAAGTATTTTTTAATAAAAAAATGTTACGCCATGCATTAATTTTTTTTTATTTTCCTTTAATTGGGAATAAATTTTATATCTTGACTTTTTTTATTTGATGCACGGTTTTTACATTAATAAATAAAAACCATTTTTAGTAGGTTGAAGTGTTTACTTAATTTAAAGATAAATAACATAGGTGACTGTTTTACTGTAGAATTTAATATTATCGATTCGGAATGACCATTCCAAAAATTTTTATAATTATTTATTTACGCAAAAACCGTGCGTCAAATTAAAAAGGTAAAAAATTAAATTTGTTCCCAATAAAATGGAATTATAAAAATATCCAAATTGGTATAAAAGTTATGATAAAAAACAATATTTTTTTTTTAATTTAAACAACCTGTGGTTCAAAAACTAAGACGTTTAGGACATATGTTCAAGTGAAATATTTTTTCTTATTTCTTATTGCAAAATAACCCTTAAAGTTTGTCGGATAAGTTGTAAAACACTCCGTATTAAGAGGGCCCCTAGCTTGGGAGTAAAAGATAAGTTTTTTTGCTCCTCAACATTTTCAATTTTTTACACCCTCCTGAAAGTCATTCTGCCGGCGCCCATAAATAGGGCCCTCCTTTAGTTTTTTGCCCTATGGACCCTGCTGACCTACCTACGCCACCGCACCAGCCTAAACAAAACAACCTGAAATTTAGTAGTTAAACACAAGACAAAAATACTTGGTGTTTCTATTGTCGACTGTCACAGATTAAGAAAGGGGGATGTACAACTTACATATTATATTCTGGTAAAATTTTATATATTTTTGGTTCTAAATATAATTTTTTAAACTTATTTTTTAAAGTAATTTTGCCATAGCTATCCAATATCCCATCTGAGTAAAGGTACTCCCAAACCAACGCAAGACCGCGGAAGCGGGAACGGCAACGGGAACGCGAATGCGAAGGCTGTAGCTTGAGAATTGAAATTGAAGAACAAGTACATTTTGTTTTTTAATATTTAACATCTGTGAATCTTTAAAACTTAAAATGTATGACGGTTTATCAGCTGAGGATGAGCCACTTTTGCTATTAGTAGTAGAGGACACCACAATGCTAAATGGGGATTTACTCGAGCGTCATAGAGACCTGTTGGGTTGCAAAGCTAAGATGATAACAAAAAAAAATATAGGTGTATAATGTATACCTTTTTATCGGTGAGGAGGTAGGTGGTAGAGGAGCTTTCCTCGCCTGAGGAGGTACCACCCCACTCACCCTTTAAAGGACCCGTGAAGTCCTAACGGACGTTTCGGGTTCTGGGTAAGTGAGTCAGTTTTCCTTCTTCCTTCTTTTTTCTTTTCTTTTTTTTCCTTTCACCCCAAAATTATGTAAAAATGATGGCGGCACACCCGGGAGTAAAACATTCCGGAGGTAAAATACCCCTCCATTCGGATCTCCGGGCGACGGGAGCATCCGGGGGCCTTCATCGAAAGGTTTAATTTCCTTTGCAAATATATGTGGGCTTAACACCAATATAAACTCCGTTCACCATCACCTTGAGTCATCTAAGCCCAACATACTGTTTCTAACAAAGACACAAATAAGTTCTAAAACTTCAACCAGCCACCTTCTCTTCCCAGGCTACGAACTTATTTCGTCTTTTCGCCCACATGGGGGCGTGTGTGCTTACGTTCGCAACGATCTGGCTTGTGCTCGAGTTTCTAATCTTGAATCGGGTAGGCCCGATGTCCTTTGGAAAACATTCCCTTAGGTCTTCTACTAAATTTATCTGTTGTTTGTACCGATCTCCATCTGACAATTCCTATGTCGAATTCTTTGACTTTCTTTCAACAAAGATCGACAGTATCATTTCCCAGTTTCCAATGGCCAAAGTAATCGTGCTTGGCGATTTCAATGTCCATAATAAGGATTGGCTAGGCTTCAAAAACTGACCCTTAAGGCAGAGCAGCCGAAATCTTCGCAGTCAGTAATTCTCTTACCAACCTTATTATGACTCCTACCTACTTTCCTAGAGTGCCAAATTATAGCTCAAACCCCTTAGATTTTTTTCTTACTTCTAACCCTGAACTTTATGAAGCATCTGTTACTGCCCCTCTAGGTCGCTCAGATCATGGCCTTGGTTACTGTATCTTACTCTGTACATCCTGAGGTAAATGAATCCATGCCACCACGCACCGTATGGCACTACAACTCAGCCGACTGGGATGGCCTTAGAGACTTTTTCGCCACATACCCTTGGGACACTATGTACCTCACACCAAGAAAACCATTAAACCCTCTAATCACAAACCTTGGTTTACTAAAACATGTGACAAAGCTAGAATTTTAAAAGTTCAGGCTCACAAGAAGTTTTTACAGGATCCTAGTCCAGAAAACCGACTGGCCAGCATTGAAGCAAGAAACCACTACCACCAAACAATCTCAGACGCCAAGGACTCCTTTGATAACCGTATAAAAAATAAAGTACTTTCTTGCTCAAATGGCAGCAAATCCTTCTGGTCCTTTGCCAAAAACATCAGTAGAAATTTCTGTACCAGTTCTTTTCCACCATTAACCTTGGAAGATGAAATTATTTCTACATCTAAAGGAAAGGCCAAACTATTTGCTAAACAATTTGCTGCCAATTCAACCCTTCATCCACCTGTCAATCATCCAATTCCAACTGTTCCCCCAGTTCCTCACAAAATGCCCAATATTATTTTTAAGGTAAAACACATTAAGCGTATCTTTTCTTCACTTAACACCAAGAAATCGTCTGGGCTAGATGGAATACCAGCAATCGTTTTAAAAAATGTGCTTCCGAACTTGCACCTATTTTAACCAGGCTCTTTCGAATTTCTTATGACACGGGTATATTTCCAGACAGCTGGAGAGCTGCACGTGTCCAGCCTATTCCCAAGAAAGGATCTAAATCTCTTCCATCCAACTATCGACCCATTTCACTCCTTTCAACGCTTTGTAAAATAATGGAGAAATCCATTAACTCGCAAATTCTTAGGTACTTAGAAAAACATAAAATTTTACATAACAGGCAATACGGATTTCGTCACAAGAGATCCACAGCAGATCTTCTTTCCTTCGTTTCATACAACTGGAACAAGTCTCTTGAGTTTCTAGGTGAGTCCCAGATCGTTGCTCTTGATATATCTAAAGCTTTCGACCAAGTCTGGCATGACGCACTTCTTAATAAACTTCCCTCCTACGGTCTTCCAACTAAACTCTGCTCTTGGCTCTCCAGTTATCTTTCTAATTGACGTATGTCAGTCATTGTTGATGGCCACTCTTCAAGCTTTCACGAAATTAATGCTGGAGTGCCACAGGGTTCAGTTCTAGCACCAACTTTGTTTCTTCTTCACATCAACGACCTTCTTTCTTCCACCACCAATCCCATTCATAGTTATGCTGACAATAGTACCCTTCACTCCACTTTTCAGGTTCCCAAACCAATCTCTCAACCCGACTTGGAAAGCAAACGCAGGGCGATGCAAATATCTCTTTCACAGGATTTCAATTTGATATTGGATTGGGGCGCCAAAAATCTCATTCAGTCTAATGCATCCAAAACACAATCGTGATCCTTGTCGCGAAAAAATCATCAAACACTCATCCTTTGCTTATGAGAGGCCAGGTTTTGCAGAGCGGGGACACATTTAACCTTGTGGGCATCACATTTGGGAATAACCTTAACTGGCATAAGCACATTGTATCTATAGCCACCGCGGCTTTAAAAAGCTTGGATTTCTTTTTCGAGCCAAAAAGTATTTTTCTCCTTCCAATTTATACACTTTGTATGTGTCCCAAATTCGACCCTCTTCGGAATATTGTTCTCATGTCTGGGGAATGGCATCCCCTACAACCCTCAGCATTCTTGATGCCATTCAAAGAAGGGCTGTTCGTCTTATTAATGATCCTTTACTTACTCAAAGACTTCCTTCTCTTGCCCATCGTCGATCCGTGGGAGATCTATCGCTCTCCTATAGATACTTTTACGGCTTCTGTTCCGAATTGTCCAGTATAGTCCCTCCTCTTGCAGTTCCCAACAGAGAAACTCGTGGTGCCGCGCGTATGCATCCCTATACAGTTCAATTGGACAGGCCCCGAACTTCCCATTTCGTTCGTTCTTTTATCCCTAGAGTTTCTAGACTGTGGAACCTGATGCCAGCGGAGGTCTTTCCTTCCCCCAAATCTTCAAGTTTTTAAGTCCCGTGTTAACAAGCTTCCCTTACCCTGCTTAAGACACCCACGGTACGTTAGTATTTAGGCTTTCAGCCTTCGTGGATTGTCCAAAGATATAAAAAAAGGAAAGCGGCTATTAAGTTTAAAATATTTTTAAAAAAATACTGTTATTTTTCGGCTTGTGAATCGTATCGGATTATATATTTTTCGATATCAATAAATTATTTTCTTCAAAATAAAAAAATAGCGACGCTTATGTATGCCAAAATGACGTCTTTTTTACAACTGTTTAGCCTACTGCTTTATTTATGTCACTTTTAAATTGTCAAATTAGTGGAATATACACTGTTTAGCATGTAATTAACTTACCCTATCTGAATTTGACGCGGTCGAAAATTCCTGATGTATATATTTTTGTATTTTACGATCGGACCTGTATACGGGGCTTATACGGGTAGTTCTTAAGCAATGGGGCAAAATTGTCAATAACACAAGAAATTACAGTAGGAACTAAATGCGGTACGCGGGAAAACCGTGCATGCAGCGACCCAAAATGTTTTCGCTGTTAGGAAACATTAGACCGTAGTGGTATGTTTGTTTACGTATTCCGCCGCAGAATTACATCTCAAACTAACCCCTCTACCGGTCCCGCTCCCGCAGTCCCACGTTGGTTTAAGAGTACCCTAACGCACCCCCGCCCCGGTGACGTATTTGATCCAGAAAAATATGTTGCCACATAACCAACAAAGCCATTTAAAATTTAAAATAAGCAGTAGTTTCCGGTGAAAGCGAAACTAAAAGAAAACAAGTAAATACGTCAACCAATCCATAATAATGTCAAATATCGACGAGAAATTTTATTTTTTATCTTAAAAACTGAAATAGCTAAAGGGGAAACCATCTTTAAACAAAAAACACCCAGTTACTTTAATAAGGCAAATCAATAAGTTTTTCAGGGATTCACTAATTCATCTGAAATTTATATGAAGCAATCCGTAAGCTCCTTCAAGGAAATAAGTTTATTCGATTTTTAACATTCAGCCTTGGCGCTGATGTTGCTTGCCGACTGATGGCAAGAGTACTTTTTTACGTGAAAAATTTTTGTACCTATTCGATTATCAGATACAAAAGTAGGTCGGCTCAAAGTTAATTAAGTTTAAGTTAGGTAATTGTAACTGTTATTTTATACACTGCGTCGTAACAGGCAAATTAATTTCGGTATTTGTCTAGAAAGTTGCATCAACTCCAATTTTGACCAATTTTGGTATAAGGGGGTTCCAATGAAAATTTTAAATTTATCTTCTTAATTGCTTTTTAAATCGGTTTAGTCGTTTTTAGAAAATTTACCCTAAATACCAGAGGTCTCTAGCAAGGGCGGTCATATCATCATTAAATGTCCATATTTGCAATAAACAGTGTTTATAAACATAAATCGGTTACAAAGGATGTGGCATGAAAGGGGGGCCATGCTTCCCACCCCCTTTATGGCCCTGCTGGTCTCTAGCCTGTGGCTCAGTGCTAAATTCTTAGCCTACAATACAACTGTGGTTACCTATATATACTGTATGTTGTATAGTAGTCGAAGATTCGAATAGGAAGCGACTATCACCCATCTATTTACCGGATAAAAACTGTTTTATATTGAAGATAGTATTTAAACAAAGGTACAGCCATAGGGTTGCCTAAAAAATTAGGTCAAGGCTATGACCAATTAAAAAAAAAGTAAGTTTTGAAATTTTTGAGTGACCCTGTATAATGCCGATTTTTATTTTTTTATTGCACATGATAGTACAAATAAACAGTGTCTTTCAGATATATGGACGCATATAAAAACATTTTTATTACACATTTTACAAAAGAAAATATTTTACATTAAAGTTGCTGCTTTCTTTCAAACTTAAAATAAGGCTGCCAAAATTAAAATATCTTTATTTGTATACCGGGGAGATACAAATATGAAAATTATTTAAGAGTAAAGTACCCTTATTTCTCAGAATATATTTAAATATTATTTGGAAAAAGTATCTCAAATTAAAAGTAGGTGTCAAATATGAAGTTAAAGTCACCTATCTCAAAAACTATATTTTTTTAAATAATTTTTGCTATTGTAATAGGATGAGTTATTCCCTGTTACTATTATATTACTCAGATAGTGAGCTAGTTCTATAAAATAAATAGTAAGCGCGGCAACTACCAAACAGTGTCTATGTTACGATCATAGTTACGATACAACAAGGCTTAAAAGAACAAAAGATATAGTTTGATAAAGGTACTCTGGTAGCATGTAGATCTTGTAGAACAACACTTAGTTAGTACATATGTTAGTTTATTCCAACACTTATCTAGATACCCTGTTGCTAATTTTGTACTAACTCTTTTAACGTTTTACTACACAAGTAACACAAAAGCTGTCTTTCTAAGCTTAGAAATCGGGATAAAATGTTAAATTAAACGAAATGTTTAAATATAATTAACTAAAATTTTATTTAAAAATAATGAGTAAAAATATATAAAAAATAATTATAATATAAAATAAAAGTAAAATTAAAATAAAATTACAGTTAAAGTTAGAAAAAGAGACCAATGTTTCTTTCTTTAAAATAAAGGCAAGTGTCAAATAATGATTTAAATTTAATTAACTCTAAAAGATAATTGAGAACTTAGAAAATCAACCTAAATCTAAAGAAAGACATTGCAAAGCTTAACATCAAGACTATATTATGACTTTAACTAACGAAAAGTTTAGACAGACTGACTTTTCAATTTAATGAAACTATTGTGACTTCTGGACAAGGGCTGTCCTTTATTCTAATATTGTCATAAAATTATTTAAAATTTACAAAGGTTCCAATAAAATATTGAACCCACTCTAGCATAAAAACGAAAGACCAATTAGGGTTCTTATAACTGTCAAGGCAGCATCCCTTTAATAAACATTACCTCAATTCTATTAGCTAGGGTTTTTTTATCTTTTATCTTTATGACACCTCACGAAGGCTTATGCCTAAATACCAGTGTACCGTGAGTGCCGGGTTACTGGATGTTTAACCCAATATTGTCGTGTTCCGTCAACGTTATCCAAGCACTGAAACATGCAGTTGCATTTCACAGCACCTTTAGACAACGTGGTAGTGCCACCACGGACGAAAATATAGAGGTTGTCATCATCCAAAGTGTGTTAAAAATTTTGAGATACCTTTGCTTAAATACTATCTTTAATATAAAACAGTTTTTATCCGATAAATAGATGGGTGAAGGTCGCCTCGTATTCGGATCTTGTACTATAGGTCGAATTTTAAAATTAAAAGTGGTTTATAAAGTTATTGCAATAACTTATCTTAACTATCATAAAAATTATCTTTTGAAGGTCTGGGTTAAATATATTTTAATATAATTATAATCATAGGCGGTTTAATAATATACTTTCGTGACTCTGCATAGAAATAAAAATGACAGAGTAATGGAAATTGATTTTTCTTTTAAAGGCTAAAGGATTTTCCCTCCCATTATTGCACGACAAATTAAGGTTTGTTTGTCATACACGTGGCTCTGCATAGTATAATGGAGGTATAAAAGATCTAGGTGAAAAATAGATAAAATTATATGTCTAAAGACTTTTGCCTTCCCCATTATTACGTCGGGTATGACACACCATTATTCTTGCCTAACTATTTATGCACTTTCATTTAAGTTCCTATTTACTATAGGTAAAATGTATTTTGTGCTTTATTTATTATTATGTTAAAATAGCTATTTAGTTTGTTTTATGGAAATTATTACAAGAATTAATCACTATAATTTGAAGATATGCTCTATATTGGTTAGGCGGATTCATTAATCACCATAGGCAAGTCTTTGCTTATTAGATTGGGCCAAGGAAAACCAAACAATTTTTTTCAACGGTACTGTAAAAATATTGTTCATGACGACGAAAAACATATATCCTTAAATTTTTTGTTCCTAATATTAATATTGAGAGGCATCATTGAAATTCTTGATTTTTCAACAATCGTTGCATTTTTTAAACAAAATTTCAAAATAAGTCACCCTTGAACCTTCAACCGATTTATATTAAAAAAAAAAAAATATTAATTCATTATAAAAAGCTCACATAGTAAATTTTCGTAAAACGAGCCGCTTTCTTTTAATCGCCCCATAAACATTTTTTTATTTTGTCACTTAGGTTGTGGATTTTTTAAACTACCATAAATATCAATATCTTTATAACGCAAACAAATATTTTTAAGGAAAATTTTATGCTTCACAAAAAAGGTCTTTTAAAATTGTTTAACTAATTCATTTCTTTGAAAATTATTTAATGTTGAAATTAAAATAAAAATTTATTTCAACATTGAATGAATAACTTTAAAGGAATGAATTTATCGATAAACGTTAAGAGACGTTTTTCTAGAGCATAACATTTTTCCTAAGAATAATTATTTGTTTTATAAAGACAATAATATTTATGATGGTTTTAAAAATCCATAATGCATTGTTTCAGGCGTGATTACAAGAAAATGGCTTGTTCTACGGAAATTAGCTGAAAAATCTTTTAAATTGGTAAAAGGTTTAAGATTGACTAATTCCAAGATTATGTATAAAAATGCAATAATTGATAAAAAAATAGTAATTTCAATTATTAACCTCTCAATGTTAATACAAAGGGTTAAAAATTCCGGGATATTTTTTTCGTCGTCATAAACAATATTTTTACAGTACCGTTAGAAAAAAGCCCAGTCGTCTAATGCCTATCTTTTACCCTTGTATACATAAATGTTATTGTCTTTTTTGTATTGTTTAGGTAAAAAGTATAAAATAAAATTAATTTTGAAAAGCTAAAATAAAGTATCAGTAGTTTTTGTAGAAGTATATAAAAATAGCATATAGTTTTATATATTTAAATTAAAGCAAAATCACTAATACAAGATTTATAAAAAAAATTGTTGTAAATGATGAGTGAGCCAAAATAATTATATCACTTTTTGGAAAATGTTTTATGGCGCATCGTATGGATGTTTTTATCTTTTAAAGTCAAAATCAAAAAGACACATTTTATTAATAACTTTAAATGGTGGCCACAATATTTAAGATATTTGGGCAGCCCAATTAACCTAAACCAATGCTCCTTTCCACGGGTAAACAGCTGTTTTAAAAGTCGGGATTAAATGGGGTAAGACGATTTTCTCTGTTTAATGTGCGCAGTTTGGATAAAGGTAACAAATTTAACAAACTTCGCAATAGCAAATCTTTATTTTAATACATCTTTTAAAAATATATTACAAAACTACGGTGTTAATGTGCACTTTCAACTTTATGGAAAGCAAAAACAGTGTTTTAATATTTTTTAGGGATTTTAATTAATCCATAAAGTTGTTAACATGTTTGAAATTATTAGTAAATTGGAGTTTATAATATGATGGTATACGCAACGTCAATAAAAAACAATAACTTCTTAACGAAGCGCGATAGAACTTTTGTTATATCTGGTCATGCAGAACTAGGATTGGTAATAGGAAATCCCATGTAAATTTTGATACTTTGAAATATTGGTGGATATCAGGTATGCAACGATTTTATCAATGTTTTACAAAACAGTCTTGTACAATTTTGTCGTAAAATCAATAGGGAAGCAGTATTCGAAGGTATCAAAATTAACATGAGATTTCCTATGGCCAGTCTGGCGATGCACCACTCGTTATGTATGTATATGTATCAGCCCTAATATTACGACAACCTCTTTCTGGACACTCTGTATACCGGGGACACGGGAC
This sequence comes from Listronotus bonariensis, assembly GCA_014170235.1. NCBI lineage: Eukaryota > Metazoa > Arthropoda > Insecta > Coleoptera > Curculionidae > Listronotus > Listronotus bonariensis. The sequence continues at coordinate 37,611 of JACEGR010004679.1, read as the reverse complement.
GTTGCTCCCCTATTTTTTTGCCTTATGTACAATGTCGGTATTTATTTTTTATATACTTAAAATAATAAACTGTTTAGTAGCTCTTGGACGACCGACTTGTACTTTACCGATAATACGTTTTGAGTCGTGTTTTAAGTTTAAACAAATATTTATTTTAAAATAAATATTATTAGATAGTTGTTTATTAAAACTAACAGGTAGTATGCAATACCAATTTTTTACTTTTACGACGATTTATTTAAGAATCATAATATATTCATTATAAACGGAACAGTGTATATTCGTAATATGTTTTTTTTATATATTTCTGTTCTTTTGAGTGACGTGTAATTTATTATCTTATGACAAGCTTCTGACAAGCCTAAGTATCATTACAGGTATGTGGTTTGCTGTAGAAACAAAAAAAAACAAAAAAACCCATTATATGGAAAATCAGTTAAATTGAAATACTTGAATTTTTTTATTTTTGATAACTTATTTAAGTATGACACACCGCGTTTAATTTTTTATATGATATTTCTTTTTAACGCTGTATTTCTGTATAAAAGTATTATTAAATAAAGCACAAAAGCTAAGCGCTTAGTTAATATCGTAATATGGCAGTAAGGTAAGAGGAAGTTAATTAACGCGGGGCTTAAAGATGCAAACATATTTCTTACCCATTTTTTTAGACGAGTAAAATAATCAAAAATAATTATTTATTAGATATGAAAGTTTTATTACATATAAGTCATGCAAGTAAAGCTAAACTCTCGAGCCCGAAGGCCAAAAAGATATTTTTTTAAAGTTAGTAAATGTTATAACTCACGCATTGAATACAAAATTTTGTTTAAAACTTTTGTTAAAATGGTTTTTATGGTAGGGGGCCCAAGAGGGGATTTCGGAGGATGCCTTGTACCCGGTTAAGTACCTCCACCAAATATGAGCCCCTATACAGGGCCGATCCTAAAAATAAACATATATCCATCAGATTAAGCGCGTCAGATTAAGATATTGTAAGTTAATTTGTTTTTTTGTTGTGTTATTGACAATTTTGACCCATTGCTTAAGGACCACCCGTATAATCCCCGTATACCGATCGTAAAATACAAAAATATATTCATCAGGAATTTTCGACCGCGTCAGATTAAGATAGGGTAAGTTAATTTTTATTTTACAGAAAATAATTTAGGAATAACGAGAAATATATATAATCCGATACGATTCAAACGATTTCCACAAGTACTTTTACGCCCTAGGGCAAAAAGTATCAAAAACGCCCGCAGTTATACATTTATAAAACAATAATAAAATTAAATAATAACCCTTTTTTTTGTTGGTAAAACAACAATTTATTTAATTAAACATATGTAAAAAGTATACCAATAACAAGTTGAAACATTAAGAGATCTTTCAGACGAAGATACTGTATGCGAGATACGCGTATCCAAGATATGCTGCGCTGTGTGAAAAGTCCAATTTGTTTATATGCAATACCTGTATCTTGGATACGCGTATCTCGCATACAGCTGGACGATTGTACCCTAACATATACAAGAATGCTTGTATATTAATTTTAGTCGTACAAAAATATTGTTTGCGCCTCTGGCGTAAAGCACTTAACGCCCACAGTTGATTGTTGTCCTCGCGGAGCTCGGGCAACAACTTTCAGCCGCGGACGTAAAAGTGCTATTTTACGCCCTTGGTACAAAAAAATATTGTCAACACCAGCAACAAAATTTTGTTATTTTTTGTAAAGATTTGTGGGTGTTTATATTTTGTTTGTAACCACGCGTTTGTTTAAGTCACTAGTGAGCTAAATTATACTATAGCTTACTAGTGACTTATAGGATACATTCTACACTCAAAATCTGATTAATAATGAACATATTATATGTAAGTGTGGGACAAAAACATTTTATTGTGCAATAAACATTTAATTTATCAGTCATTAGTAATTTTATTATTAGTAAAAATACAATAGTATGTAAATTAGCAAACTAGTATGATATTTTTCGTCCTTTAAAACTAAAGGTTACATTAAACAATAGACCATCGTGTTTTTCAGTTAGAACGTAAAATAGGATTTTTTAGTAAATCAGCATGTATATATTAACACCATTTCAGGTCCTTCAAAAATACTAAAAAAACTATTTATTTTAATCGCGAATATTTTTAGCACAAATAATCGTACTTAAATGCGGTTTTTTCAGAATGTTGCAAACTTTTTAAAAGTTTGTTTATTATGTCCTCGCCATTTCGTTAACTCAAAAACGAAACGGCGGATTTTTTAATATAGGACAACTTTGTTATTTTAAATGGAACACAATGTATATTTTTACAATCCTAAAAATTTCATCTTTTTCGTTCAAAAAAAATGACACATAAAGTATCCAAAAATATTGGAATTATTAATCTCCAAAAATAACCATATTTTCGCGTAAAATTATTTAAAATAATTTCAAATCCTTCTATTTTAGTGTAAACATTATTTCGAGTAATGACGTCTTAAATGTCACTTATTGAAAGTATTTCAAAACTTTCGCAGGGGGATGTTTTAAAATGTATTGACTGTTTATATGTCAAATGTGTTCTTATGGTAGTTTTTGTTATTACAATAAAATGGAAATATGAAAAACCTGAGGGGTTTTCCAGTGACGAAAATTTTGGTGCATCACGCTCCAGAGCATGAAGCTCTTGAACTGCTCTGAAAAGTTAGTCACTGGAACGCATCCGCAAGGACAGAAAGCTCCAGCTGGTAAAAAACTTAACCTTACTTTAAGTAATTTTAAAATTTTGTTTTTTGTTGTGAAAACAAGGTGGATTAATGGATTATTTATTTATTCTCTCTTTGCTAGTTTAGATAGCTATGGAAATTAACGTTGAATAAATGTTGAATGAACAAATAATAATTTTAAAGATCTATCCTAACCTTAATAAACAAACATTTGACGTTTGGAGCACGAAACACCTAAAGGGGGTTGGTGCATTAGAGGCAAGGGGAAAGGAAAACGGAGCAGTTAAGGTGCATAAGACTTTCCGTCACTGGAAAGCCCCTCAGATGTAACAATATAGCATCCATGCGAAAATACTAAACTTTTAAGATAAATTGGAATAACTTATGTTGTAAATGACTTTAAATTGAAAGTAAAGTCATAAAATATAATAATTTTGAAAACATCAATTTTTGCGACTTCATAAATACTGTTGTAAATGACGAAATCGTAGTTTTAAATTATTTTAAAATCTTTTATGGCGAAAATATGGACTTATATGCCAAAACATACTATTGGTGATAATGGAAATTAGCTACATAATATAGGTTATTCACAAAAAAATAATTGCAGTAAGGCAAGATTATTTTTTTATTCTTTGGGTAATATTGAGAAATACCTAAATCTTTGTTGCCATATTATTTTTCTGTAACCTTGTATGTAACAAATTTTAATTTTTAAATAATGTAGTAAATATTTTACAGATCTATAAATCCCTTATTTTTAAAATTAACCACAGCTATAATACATTTTTTAAAGAAAAAAGAATAACTCTTTAGATTCTGAAAAAACATACTTGGTGTTTAACTTAAAATAACAAAGTTACCCTGTGTCGGAAAATCAGCCATTTTAGATTTTGCGTTAACGGAATTTTGCAACCAAATGGCTAGGATATGATAAAACACTTTTAGAAAATTTAAGGCTTTTTGCAAAAACTTTATTTAATTATCTTTATTTGTTGTAAAGTTATTCGCGATCAATATAAAACAGTCGGACACACTATACTCGTATATACAATTCTGTTTGGGTTCGGAGATGTAGCTATTATTAGAATTTTCATGGTAAAATATAATATTTTTCTTGTTGTACGACAAATTCAAAAAATATTAAGGTGCCTAAAAAATATTACATTTGATGTATTCACTTTTAATAGTTCTAAGAATGAACTCTTCCAAATACAAAAAAATATGCTTCATTGTCCTTTGTCAATTATATTCTGTAATCCTTAATCCTAAGAGGCAGGCAACAAATGCTTCTTTTTGCCAATTTAAACAATTTGGTAATCAACGTTGCCAATGACGTATAGATAACTTAGATAAATAAAACAATTTCTTTTCCCAGATAAACCTTTTAAATATTTACAAGAACATTTATTTATTTTATAAATACATTTTTGTCACAACGGCAACATCGCACCGCATAAGAGGGTCGTTCCCGTGCTCCACCTAGGACAGACTCGCGTTCGGGATGCGGCGAGGGCCAAGGTCATGCTTTTCCAGGGTTTCCAAGGCCGCACAGGTGGTGGCAGGCTGCCTTTCCTGATTTGCGGCGTCGCTGGCAGCTTACGGACGAAAAACTACGAAGACCCCGAAAACGGTGGGTGGGTTAAGAGTTCTTTAGTAACTTTGAAAAGACAGTAGTAAGATTTAAGAAGTTTGATATTATTGTTTGTCTAAAAATAAGATTTGAAGAACTTAAAAATACATTAATTACGAGCCGGTAAATATATTTAAAAAGCGTTTAAAAATTAGTCTATACTGGAAAAACATAGTATTCAGAATGTTTTAGAATAATGAATAGCTATTAGGATACTGAATCGTTAACTTAAAAAAATATATATAACTATAAATAAGATTTGTTATACCATTTTAAATATTTTTGTAATATGGTACATAGCCTATAAATTAGGTGGCTTTCTATTACAACAATAGTTTATAATTTTGGTAATTGTCTATAAAGTGAAAGTCACTTTAATTTTGACCAAATTTGGTATACAGGTGTTTTTTGGGGTACTGATTATAAATCTAAAAAAATAGTCATATAGGTGTTTTTTAGCTTACTTTATTTTCACTGTATTTTTCCTTTTTTTACACATAACTCTTGATATAACACTAAATTTGCATACAATATTGTATTTTATTTTGTTTATTTTACACTTTTTTATAAATTAAGTGGCTTTGTATTACAACATTAGTTTATAATTTTGGTAAATGTCTTAGCAACTTCAATTTTGACCAGATTTGGTATATAGGTGTTTTTGGGACGCTGAATATAACTCTAAAAAATTTTTAGTCACAAATGTTTTATTTTTAATATCCATTATTAAGTTGAATTGGCATACAATATTTTATGAACAACTTTTAAAACCCTGTTTTTTAAATTTATTTTACATTTTTTTAAAATTAAATTGAAGACATTTTTAGTCAGAAACGTTTTTTTAGATATCCAAGATCAAACTTGCAAATCGGACTAACTTTATTTTCACTGTATTTATCCTTCTTTTTGCACACAATTCCTAATAGAACACTAAGTGCGTCTTAACATACACTGGCAAAATCGGTGCCGGTAACGACACCGACGCTGAGTTCAATATAAATAAATTAGTATTTTTTACACATAGCCCGGCCCGACTTATTTGCCGCTGCTAGTCGCCGGCTCTGATTTATGTAGCTGGCGTTGAAATCGACAATCGGTAGCCGGGCAGACCTCCGGCTTGTCGATTTCACTGTTTTGTTTTGTACACTTAAAGCCGGCTGTCCATTAGAGCGGTTTCCGGTCGCGGATGATAATTCAGCGTTGTGATTGGTTGGTGCAAATTTAAAATGCTTTTCCCACCAATCACAACGCTGAATTACTATCCGCGAGTAAGCTTAAGCCTAGTGTTCATGAGAGCGGTTAATGATTAAGCGCCGGTTTCATATATGGCGACATGAGTATTCGTGGTAGACATGTCAAAAGGAACCCCCTAAATATGTTTAAAAAGTGTTGTTATCATAAAGTCCACTTCATAGATGGCCCAGGACTAATTGTTTATGTACGATGTTGTTTCGTTAATTGAAGTTGTAGATAGTAAGCCTTGTTTATGTGATAAAACTGCATACAGTTTTAAAGATAAGATTTAAAAAAGCGTGGAGGAAAGTATGTAAATTCCTTGAAAAACTTTTCTTCAAAAGGACAGAACGGAACAACAGAAAATAGGTATGTTAATATACGGTCGCCGGTATTGCCGGTGTGTGTAGAAAGCAATGTAATACGGTACCAGAGTCGTCGCCGGCACCGGCGTCGATATTGCCTTGACTTTTAAAAACCCAGTTTTCATTTTATTTATTTTACCTTTTTATTAAATTTAAAATATTTTAATCCTAAACGCCATTATACATACTTATTTAATTTCTTCTAAGCTGTCATAAGCGTTATGATTTAAAATAAAGCTTTTACATTTTTATAAAAAGCATATTATAGTCATTCAAAAAAGTTTTAAAAAGGTTTTTATGTTAAATAAAATATTAGGTTTGCTCCAGCAGGCTGTTAAAAATGTTTGCAACCGTTCGGATTATGCGCACGTCAAATTTATCGTTCCAACTGTGCCATGTTTGTTACATTATACAATTGTTTGTTGTTCCAGCAGTAGTTTTAAAATGTTGTAAACATGTTGGAAACGGTTTGAAAAGTTTGCAAACTTTCTTCAAACATTACTGACAAATTTTTAACATAACCTTTCTTGTATGAACGTATAAGCAGTATGCACGCCTTGTTTAGTTTTCGTTCCAGCAGAAGACTGTTGCCAACATTTCTGACTAATCTTTGTAACAATTTTTGCGTTTTACGATTGTTGCTAACATGTTTCTAACATTCTGCTGGAACAAACCTATAAGGTGTCAATTTTATGTTATATTGCGAATATTCTACAAAAATAAGAGCAGATATATAAAAATGAGGTTAGTTTAAGCATTTTTTTTTTTTGTTATCGAGTAAAAAATAAGAAGCATTTTTCTGCAAAGTTATATGTCTATAATATTCATTAAAAAAGAATGTCTTATTGGTATTATGTAGATCCTCTTGTAACAGGTGCCTTAATACCGAGTGCTCACGAGATTACTTTTTAGCTGGCATATGTTTATATTAATATTTGTACTGACGAAACTTGTTAGGGTTAGTAGACCTACAAAAGGTATTTTTATGTGTGTAATAAGCTGTTACGATATTCGGTTTCTCCGGAAATGATAAAAACTTTTAATGAATAAATGAAACACCCTGTATATTTTTGTTTTTCGGAAAATTAAAAATATTATAAATGTAAATGATCTTTTGATAGCGAATGGGGTTAAACGCAATTCATCGTAGTTGCCATAAAAACAGAAACTAAACAAAGCGTGTTGCTGTAAAAACAATCGCATTCATGCATTTAATAGTTTGAAAAAAAATAGTTCTGATACAAAACACCAAGCAACTTTTTTCTAAACACGAAATCAGTTGTTTTCACAGCAACATATTTTATTTGGTTGATAATTTTATGGCAACTACGATGAATTGTGATGTACCCCATTCGGTATCAAAAGATCATTTACCTACATAATAAATCCTTTTTTTGATTGAGATAAGTGTCATAGTGTTTTACAGTGTTGGATTTGGTTTAAAATACTGCATTTGAAAAATACTATGAAAATGATATGGTCCTATTTTAGTTTTTAAGCTAAGACATTAAAACTGAAAAAAGTATAAAAATAGACATCGTATTTTTCTGAAAGTATTAGGAGTAAATATATTGATTTTCGACGTAAAATGATCTGCAGGGTCCGAAAATAAAATATACAGAGTGTTCCATTTAAAAATTTAAAGTTTTTATTTCCAGTGAAACCTCAAGTCGTAGAAACTTATCTACACATGAAAATAACTTCTCGTTAGTCTAACAACTGGTATAATTAAATATATATATATATATATATATATATATATATATATATATATATATATATATATATATATATATATATATATATCGTTTTACATTTTGCAAAAATATATGCTGTGCTTATAGCTTTTTAGCAAAAACAAATCTGTTATATATGGAAATAATATGATTTCCAAATATTTAAGTATTTTAATTTTCCCAATTTTGTAGGATAAAAATAAATATTCTAAACTGCTTAATACTGGGTTTATTGATAAAATAATGTACAAAAATGCAAACAGAATCAATGTATATAGTTTCATATCTCAGATAAGGATTTAACGTAAAAGAAATTCTTTGTTTTTTATATAAATGTAAATAAGTACTTTATATCTACTCCTACGGTTAACTATCCTGTTAACTTACCTGATACATAACAAAATAAAAAAAAACTGAAAAAATTAAGCTTTACCAATTACCAATCATTTAAACAGTCTATCTAACGTATATATTTTTAAAGACCCTAAATACAAAATTCTTTTGCACAATCAATCACCCCTTGTTACTCAACTTTCCCCCAGATAATCATTTTTTCTAAAGCCAACTCCTAAATCCACTTTTTTACATTAAACTTTCCAAAACTTTGGTATTGCTTTTTTGCGCCAGAAATTCTTCCACAGGTTGCTCGATCCATCAACCGTTAAAGCTAATAATTCTCGAATCCCTCGAAACATCGATAAAGAACTTTATTTTTTATTTGATTTATCGTATTATTTTTTACGAGTACTTAAGAGGTTTTTTATTAATCTTTTTTAATATTTATTGGTATACAAATAAATAATATATAAGGACCCCACGATAATAAATGGGGATTTACTTGAGCGTCATAGAGACCTATGGGGTTGCAAAACTTAGATGAAAGAAGGAAAAAATGTTAATTAATGAGTACCTCTTTATTGGTGGGGGAAGCAGCTATAAATTTTTAAATATGTCAAAAAAATAGGGTTCATATGTTTAAATGCCGCTATTTAGTTGGATTGTTCCTTTTCCTCACATTGCCTGTGTGTTATTTTGTTTAGCTCAATCGCTATATTTCTCGTTAATCCTATATAATCTTCTTTAAAATAAAAAAATAGCTCTTAAGAATGTCAAAATGAAGTTTTTTTTCAACTTTAAAGCCCTCCGCTTTGTTACATTACTCTTAAATTGTCAGATTAGTGGAATATACACTGCTTTGCATGTAATTAACTTACCCTATCTTAACCTGACGCACTTGAAAATTTCTGATGGATATATTTTTGCTTTTTTACGATTGGCCTTATATACGGGGCTCATATTTGGTGGAGGTACTAAACCGGGTACTGCTGGTATGAATCCCGAAATCCTTCTCTTGGCTCCCCTACCATAGGTAAATGGCTGTTCGGTAAGTTAGAAATATACAGGGTGAGACGATATTTTTTTAATGTGTGTAAAACAAAACGAATTTGATATTTTGCTTTGATTATTTTTTTCTTGCTCTTTTTTCTTAAAAAATAATACTTTACTTTAATTTATATTTTGTACCGTCTTCCATAAAATAGCATTTTAAAATGTATGAATTACACAGCCACACAAAAAAAGTAGCTGCTCCGAAAGACAGACCATGGTATGAGGTTGCTGAATCCAAATCTGAGGTATGTTTGACCCCCATTAGATCATGGACAAGGTCAAATCATCAAAGTTTAACAATTATTTCCTTCCTAATAATTTTGACCAATCGCTATTAAGAATTGGTATGTCAAATATACAATTTAAGTGGAAAAATTACTTAACAACTGTCAACAATTTGTTAAAACAAATTAAATGCACCAGGGATACTACCCCGAAAATATACCACAATCGTGGTTTCTTTATGTTGTTGGAATCCGAAGTCTAACCTGACCTCTTGGCCTCATTAGGTCGAGGTCAAGGATATATCAAGGTAAAATTATTTAAATTTGTAGAAAGGCAGACCACAATCAAGGTATCTTTATGTTTTGCTGAATCCGAATCCGTGGTCAAATTGACCCCATCAGGTTGAAATCAAGGTCAAATTTTCAGAAGTTATCAAAAATAGACCACAATCATGATATCTTAGAGTTTTTTGGGTCGCTGACCTTAAAATAACCTTGACCATAAACTGATGGGATCCAAGTGACATCAGATTCAAATTTAAATACTTCAAAAACATAAAGATATCACGATTGTGGTCTTTTGATGAATTTTGGTTTTTGACCCTAAAATGACCTTAACCCTGACTTGATAGGCTTAAACCAACTACATAATCGGATTTAGCTACTCCAAAAACATAAAGCTACCATGGTCTAGTCCGTCAGACCTTCAATTTTTTTTGCAGGGCTGTGACTAACCTTAAAATGCCCTTTACCATGACCTGATATGACCAAACTGACCTTAGATTTGAATTCAGCGACCCACAAAACATAGAGATACCATGGTCTGTCTTTCGGAGCAGCAACTTTTTTTGTGTGACTTTTTATTGTTTTCTGAAATATCATCAAAACTATGAAAATCGATTAAAAGTTATAAATAATTTTTACTATGTTAAAATAAAAGGTCATCAGTGGCGATGCGTCCCTTGGAGGGGCCCTGTATCACAATACGTTAAGGACCCCCAAAAAGAAAAAAACAAGAAAAAAGGTCTACTACTTTCCATAAACATTAAGGGCCCCACTCTCCTAATTTACTGTTTTCTACCACTAATTTTTGATTACACACATTTGGGGGCTCCGTATCATTGATACGGCTGATACGGCGGTAGCTACGCCCCTGAAGGTCTTTCACTCTCTAACGGACCGCATAGAACTCATTTTAAATAAAGTACTAACATTTTTTGGCTTACTCTATTAGCCCTCTCATTTACGACTTGAACTTTTCGGATACCCTGTATATAACTAGTAACTTAGAAAACATATCTGTTGAATGTCCACCGATAACCTTTAATTTTATTTTTTAATAATGCCACAAAGGCAATATTTTAAATTAAACAAAAAAAAGATTATATGTTTATTTTATAAAACAATTATATTCCTGTCGTTAATTATAAGTGTTATATGTGAACCTTTAATTTAACAGGTACAGTTATGTTTTAGTCAATATAATATACCGGTGACAACGAAATTCCTATCCAACATTTTATTTTTTTTTTTAGTAAAAACGTATACTTTACAAAATAGGACGTTATATTGTATATATATATATATATATATATATATATATATATATATATATATATATATATCATATATATATATATATATATATATATATATATATATATATATATATATATATATATAGATATAGATATATATACACGTTCTGGCGGTTGAAAAGTTTCGAATATGATTTTTAGGCAATGTGTAAGAAAAGACGGAGTAGAGCGAGAACAAAGTTTTGGCTCCACCCAGGGCGGCTATCGCGTCGTCGTTGCGCTGATCAGTACGGTCAAAGTTCGGTTGCAATTCTTCGCATACCAAGTACGTGTTACCGATCATGTTTACAATTTATTTTAACCTTTGGTACGAAGGCGGATACAGTAATAGCAGTACGGGGAATCGGCGTCGCTATCGGTGGGCGGTTACCTATGCAGTCGTTCTCTGTCTACTCTCTATCTATTAGTGTCTAATACATTAAAACGCAACCGTTAGATTCAACTCGCCAAACCTGTATATATATCTATATATATATATATATATATATATATATATATATATATATATATATATATATATATATATATATATATATATATATTTGGGGGCTATATATACAGGTTTGGCGAGTTGAATCTAACGGATTGCGTTTTAATGTATTAGACACTAATAGATAGAGAGTAGACAGAGTACGACTGCATAGGTAACCGCCCACCGATAGCGACGCCGATTACCCGTACCTACTGCTCGGGTCCGCTCGATGTGAATGTAAATTTACCTCGCAGTGCACTTTAGTTTGTTCAACAGTGAAGACCATTTTTACTTTATTACTGTATGCGAAAAATTGCAACCGAACTTTGACCGGACTGATAAGCGCAACGACGACGCGATAGCCGCCCAAGGTAGGTGGAGCCAAGTTCTCGCTCTACTCCGTCTTTTTCTTACACATTGCCCAAAAATCATATTCGAAACTTTTCAACCGCCGAACGTGTATATATCTTTAATTGGATCACCTTGTATATTTTTAAGATAAGATCTCATTTCAACAAATAATTTTCGATATAAAACTTTTGATTTATCTATTACCTATCTTTATTGGTATTAGAGAAAATGTCGTTTGAAAATGTTTAAATGATCGCACAATATGCAGTGTAATGGGAAAAAAATCAATTTTACAGAAATTTAAAATGCTTAAATTAGTTATTTTAAAAGGCTCTACTTTCTTAGGCCATTAGAATACTACTCCCTGTTTGACCGGAAGTGCTGTAAAATGTAAACTTCTAAATATAATAACCCTAATAATTTTAATGGAAGACCATGGTGTGTGAAACGAGAAGGGAGGTACAATAAGCCTTCAGGCTGCAGTGCACCACCTAGGGGGCGGTCGTTGGGTGATGCACCTCTGAAAGATGAAAAAAAAATGTATGTTTTTTAGGATTTGAACTATTTGTCATTTCTTACATTAAACCTTATGTATACCTACAGCCTATCTTCTTTAGTTTTAGAAATAAATGCCTTTGAAAGAGTTCAGACGATGGCTATACGAGGGCACAATGCCCATCAAACTGTTTATTGTAAAGGAGTTTTCAAACGCCATTTTCTCTAAAACTAGTAAAGGCAGTTTATGAATATACGAAGGGTTTTATGTCGAAAATGATTTTTAGACTTTAAATCTTAAAAAATATATAGAATGTTATATCCAAAATTGACATTGTGTAACATAGTTTAACATCCTAAAATTTAAAAGGTTATTATTTTCTTTAAAGAGAATTAAATTCTGTATAGAAATTACGTTGTCACCCTGTATACATAGAATACATTCTCTTAAGTTAAAACATATATTTTAAATTTCTTAACTAGCTCTGCTTTTGCCAGTTTAAAAAACGTCATCAATAAAATTTTCTCTTGTTCGACATTTTCTTAAAAATACATTTTATCTGACAAATCAATCAAATTCTTAAAAAGTATTTTAAAATCAATTTTTAAACCAATCTTAAAAAAAAACTTCTAAACTCCAATATTGACTATTTTTTGTGTCGGTTATTTTTCCACATGTTAGACGTCTTATCCACCGAAAAAGCTAGTGATTTCTTAAAGCTCTCCAAACATCAATACGAAAGTTTTTTTCGACTTATTATATCATCTCTTTTTCATTTATTCTTCCAAATTTCTTTTTTTTTTCCAACTTTTCATTGCCTTGAAAAAGTGTAAAAGATTGAAAAGTTGTAGTTTATTTTTAAAATACCAAGATATTTTAAACATGTTTTAAATTTCATTAAAGGGTTTGTCCTTTGTGGTTTAAAGTAATTGAGGGCCTGCTTTGTTATTACACGATAACAAAATATTTTTTATTTAAGAATTAAAATAAGGACTTTTAGTCATCAGGCAAATAAGCTTAATACATTTTTACTTGTTTTAATGCCTTACTCCAGTACCTCCAGTAAAAATAATAATCTCCATGATTTAATAATAAAACTGCCGAAACCCCGGTGGTTTAGTTAACAGAGTCTCTGCCTTAAACGCAGACGTCTAGTCTATGATCAGAATAGAAAACGACCTTCATCCATCTTTTTACTAGTAGGGTTGCCAGATGTGCTGCAGAAAAAAACCAAACATAAAAAAAACAATTATTTTTATTAAATTTGGTAAAAGAGCTATTTATACTCGTATATAAAAAAACAGTCGACTTCAGCACATTGGCGTTTCCAGAGGTACCAAAACGAAGATTTGTGACAAAAAATTCGCCACTGAGTTTTAGGCAAGTTTTTTTATTTTATTTAAAATAAGCAAGTAAAAATACAGCTTTTTTCTTTTCTGATAACTCTTTAGGAACTAAAATTTTTACTTAACTGCATATGTATCCCTGGACTGGATACTAAAAGTAAGAATTATATAAAATTAACCACAAACACTAAATTAAATACCATAAATATGTAAACTAATTAATTATTCTAAATTTAATTTTTTGTTAGAAATATTCGTTAAGGTACCATCGAGGGTACCACTCAAGACACTGGATTGGGTAACTTTAAATAACTTCTAAATATCTTAATAATCCAAATAGGCTTTTAAATCTACAAATAAAAGTGCCAAATTTTAAATAAATTATAATCAGATTAGGGTTATTTAGGGTATTAACGAAAAAATATATTTTTCTAAGGTTTGCATCCTGTATCTGGGAAACAATGCATTGCCGGACTTATTTTTATATAAACTTTTCTTTATATATTTTGATGCAAAATATGTCTTTAAATTTTCTTAATAACATTTTGTAACACTCTGTAAAGACAAACGATGTCGTTTGCCGGTCCAAATATTTTTTAATTTTAATTAAATATTGAAATTTTTGTGATAATTTGTATACTGTAATTATTTTACATCTTTACAAAGGTGAGTTTCTTTAATTGGCGATGATTATTCACAATTTAAAACTTTGATTATGGTCCGTGTGGTGTTGCATTATAAACAAAATAACATTTTTTTAAATATGGCAATTTTGCAAAAAACCGGACCTTCTTTTGTCCGGTTTGCTAAGATTTTTCGACCGGACAAACATCAGAAAAACTGGACTGTCCGGTCAAAAACCGGACATTTGGCAACCCTATTTACTAGATAAAAATCAAGGCTATATTTTTCTTTAAAACATATTTTAAAATTTTTGACAAACCCTGTATAATGGCCATTTTTATAATTTTTTAAACTGTTCATAACAGTACTAATATATCACTATTTTTTCCAATTTTATATTTAAAGCCATGGGAATTTTTTTTTATTTTAAATTTTAAAACAATATTACAATTTTTTGGTACATTTCGTATTAATTAAAAATAAATATTTAATTAAGTAGCCTTAAAATGTATTTAAAAAATATTGGTTGCTACTATACAGGGTGTGTCAAAAATTTTGGGGTTACTTTTTTAAATTTAATTATAGCCTTGACCATAATTTTTCAGGCAACCCTGTAGCAATACCTTTGTATAAATACTATATTTAATATAAAATTGTTTTTATCCGATATTAACAGATAAGTATTTTATTCTATTCTATTTTTTTCTCGGTTTTGGTCCCTTCAGGTCCAATCCACCAGCTCTCCCCTTCCGGACTATGCGTTCCAGGGTTTTGTCGGCGGAAAATCTGGATAATCGAGCTCGTAGCTCCCAAAAATTCCAAAAGAAAACACAAATAATTCTACAATCGATTGATAAATTGCTGTCAAGCCAAGAACTGCTACTATTGTTACGTATAACCTTCACTTTCACTACTGACAGTTCTCATGGCACGCCCATCCATTTCCCGCCATTTGAGAAACACCTTGTGTTCACTACCAAACAGGATACCATCAGCTTATACGAATCTTTGCTCACAGCGCTTAGCTCCAGAAGAAAGATGCCGTCAGTTTAGCGTGAATCTTTTCTTGATTCCCGAAGGTAAAAACGTCCGTACAGCACCTCTAACCGCCACCCCGGACGAACTTTGTAGTCCTCTACAAACGCCCGCACTGTCCAGAGGTCAAACAAAGAGTCAACAGATAAGTAAAGGTTATTTTTATTTGGATCTCGTACCATAATTACCTTGTTTTCAAGGTTTTTATAAGGGATTATTAATAAGTAATTTCCTATACCTCGATAATTCTCCTAAATCAATAAACGACGTTATTATTTTCAATTATATGTTTCTTTTTGTGTAAAAAATAACCACTTATAAATAAGCTGCCGATCTGTTTGAACCTTTTTCCGACAATAAAATTGATATCTTCTTTTCAGCCAAAAGTGATACATAAATGCCAAAGAAAAGGCCAAGCAATCAATAAAAGAAAGTTTCCTTTTTTCGTTACGGATTAAGCAACATGTGTGGAATATTGATTTCAAACCGACTTTACTGGTATTTTATTGGAAGTTTTTAAATATAAGTTTATTTTCGAAGTGTTATTAAAAAGTGTTCATAGAGGTTCATACAAGGGTATCTCTAAAAGGTCTGTACAAAATTTTATCACAAACTCCTTGGATCAAATTATAACGATCTAACGTCATTAACTTTAGTTCAAAATTTGATCTTTTTTAAGATACACAGGGTGTCAAACTATTTATTGTATTTTAGTTATTTCTAAATATATTATTTATTATAAGAGATTTTGCTGCAAACTTTAATATTACAAGGTTTTTTAGAGTGGAGAACTGAAATTTGCTGTTTTCGTCGCAAAATATAAAGCTAGCCATCTGCAGTACTTTGCTTAGGTTCAAAGTGTCATATTTTTTTTGCTCCGTTTAATTATAATTTTAGTAAGTAATCTGTTATGTTTTGTAAAAAAAAGAATACCGGATAAATATCGCTACAAGCAACGGTTTTTAAGATATTTCAGAATAAACATTTTATTCCATACATAAGTTTGCCACCTGGTAGTGTCCATAAAGTTTGTACAAAATGCTACCAGAAACTCTTTGAGCCAAAATACAATAATCTAATTTAATTAACCTTAGTGAAAAAGTTGCTGGTTTGCAAGATACTGGGTGTCAAATTTTTTCATTTATTTTCTTACTTGGACAACCTATATCTTCTGAAAATATCAACATTTTAACTGAAGCTATGTTTATGTTGGAGCAAATTTGGGCAAGGATAGCAGCGCGGCTTAATCGATGCAACCAAATATTACTGTACCATAAAGGTGATTTTGTCGAGTTGCGCTACTAACCTCGTTGCTCGCCGCTCCAACATAAACACACCCTATGGCAAATTGGATTAAATCGTTGTATTTTGGCGTAAAGAAATTATAGTACCAATTAAGTGGCGTAAATAAAGCGCTTTTCACCTTTTTTTTCCGAGACGCTTCTTATTAATTGCTGCCATTGCTGGATTTTTAGAATTTCAAAAGAAAAAACAAAAAATGTATACAATATTCCTATAATGTTATTTTTCATTGTATCATTGTGTTTAATAAATAGGCTATGTCTATGTCGTCCTCCTCTCTCTCTCAAGCCTTAATCCAAATATAAATCAAAGCCGTATTTTTTATTGCCAATGGTTTAAAATCATTACCCTGTTTTGGTAAATGGTGACGTCATTAAGGTCGCGTGTTTAACAGTATTTGAAAACAGGTCTGAGAACGCTGCAAAGAAGTGAGACTACTTAAAAAGAGACAAGAATAGCAAGTAATTTGGCGATTTTTGTAGTTGCAGAGGTTAGAAACAGGAAAAAATATTATTCTTCGAATAAATAAAGAAAGGAAAAAAATAATTAGATAACTGTAAAATTAAGCAACTTGCAAACAGCGTCAAGCAACAAGAAAAGTGGGAATAAAACAACGGCACTACGGGTATGTTTTTCGACCCTCTACATCCGAATTTCAAGTCAGTTTAGGCCATACACCTCCCAATTTCGAGTAAATTGCAAAAATCATACAAAATGGGTAAAAGTTTTCTTATGGTTTTTGCAATTTACTTAAAATTGAAAGGTGTACGGCCCAAACTTATTTGAAATTCGGATTCAGCGGATTAAAAACAGAAATCTTTTTTATATATATATGGGCTGGTGCATCGGTGCACAAAAAAGTTTTTTGTACAGCGGACGCGAACTATCTATAGGCTTGTTTATCGACTCGCTAAATCCGAATTTTAAATCAGTGTAGGCCGTACATCCTCCAATTTTGAATAAATTGCAAAAGCGGTAAGAAATAGAAAAAATATTACACCATTTTTAACGTTTTTTGCATTTTACTTGAAACTGGGACATGTACGGCCTAAACTGACTTGACATTTAAACTCAGAGGGTCGATAAACATATTCGTAGATAGATCACGTGCGGAGCACATCAAACTTTTTTTTGTGTGCCGGTGTAATCACTGATACTGTAGCTAATACATAGGTTTAAAAGCGTTGATTTTTTTTTACTAAATTAGAATGACGTCATATTTAAATACGCTTAAATGTGTCTTTTAAATTGTTGACAATAGGAAATACGGCTTCAATGTCTTTAATATTGTAGTAAGGATGTAGATATACTAAACCTTTTATTGCTGTTTGATATTTTCAGAAAAGTCGTCCATTTAAACCTTTTTCCTTAAATAAAATGTTTGTTCCCCAATTTAAAAGCATTGCCCAGAGTGATATAGAAATTGCTTTTAAAGAAAATGTTGGACAATCAATGAAGAAAAGTTTTTTTTATTTTTTGGATTCAGTGACAGGTGTGGAATATCGAGTACGATAAATAATTATTTTAAATTGGCTTTTTAAAGATACAATTATTCAAAATAATAATAGGTATTTGGTTGAGAACACGAAATCACTGTTTAAATAATAAAAATTTTGTACACAAATTAACTATTTTAACGCACCTATTCATGTTTATCTTAAGGTTTTTACAACTTTTATTCACTAGAAGTAAATAGCAATTATTTAAGATGTCATCCCTTAATAAAATAAATTCACATCTAACAAAACCAGTGGCGTAGCTACCATGGGGCAAGGCGCGAGGCCTCAGGGCCCCTAAGCTTAGGGGTCCTTGAAGTTGAAAAGGGGCCTCGGGCTAAGTACAGAAATCCTAAAAACAAACGCAATGAAAAAAGGGAAGGACCTTTTTTTTCTTAAAATTTTTTGATGTGTTGGTTAGTATCAATGAAGACAGATAAAGAAAGTGAAAAGAAATGAAAGGTAAAAAGTAATGACCACCAATATATAAAAAAACTATTTATAGCTTGATCATGAATAAAAGTTATTTAAAAAACAGATAATTATATATTACGTTTGTTTATAAAAATGTTAATATTTATTAATTGCAAAAACGTGGTTATTGCGGATTTTGTACAGACCTGTATAAAGTCTCATTTTTTTAGACATTGATTAGTTCGTTTTTGATAAAGGTGAGTTTTGGCCAAAGTAATCGGTTTTCGGATATCGATTTGATATAATATCCTGAATGTGCATCTGCGTTGTTTTTTTTTTTAATTTTTCCCCTGTATATTCTTTAGTTACCTCAATTTTTATGTAACGCTTTTTTTTTGTAAATTCCAGTACACCATTTTTACTTATACTAGTTTTTAACTCTACCAAATATAAAACTTATCTTTTAAAATATTAAAAAGGTTTTATCGTGATCAATATTCCACACAGGTTGCTTAATCTATAAAGCCAAGAGATAAGTTTCTTTTATTGATTGCCTGTCCTTTTCTTTTGCAGACTTTTATGTCCCACTTGAAGAACAACTTTTAAATGTAAAAAAATATATACAGACTGTCCGTGTCCGTATGTCGTTTTAAGTACCCTTAGCCTACTTTTGAGACAATTTCAGAATATGCATGGTAAAATACTTTTAAAACGATGTTTTTAGTTGTGATACAATATACAGGGGTTTCCCGATAAAAATTAAACTTCTTGTCCCACTTTGTTTGACTTTCTTAGTAATAAAAGTGTTTTAATCGATTAGTAAGTGTATCCACCCCTAATAAAATACTCAACATATCTGAAAAAGTATTGGTTGTAGGATAGTAGGAAAAAAATTATTTTAAAGAAATCATAAATATACATTTTTCTTGAAATTGTCCAGTAAAAGTAAAAAAATATATATTTATTGCTACATTGCGATTAGAATTCTGCATCTTTTTGATTTTTCAGTTTTCTTTATAGGGCCGGAAAACGAGAGCTAAAGGAAAGGGTAAAATTCGACTGATTAAAATGCTTATAATTTGGTTTTCCCCTACAGAATTTACCAAACTGGGTTTTCTTTTAAGGAGAAACGTTAGGTAATTAAAAAAGGTTAACCCTGGAGTTTTTATATATATATTTTTGTAATTTTAAATGTGCTATGTATTATTCAAGTTAGCAGGATAAGTTGACCGTAGGAGTAGATATAGGATGCGTTTCACTAAACGCTCACAACGCTCAAAATGCTCTTTCAGCCGACGGTAAAGGTGCATTTTAAGCGTTGTGAGCGCTTAGTGGAACGGACCCATTAAGTACTTATTTACACTTGTATAAAAAAACTAGGCCTTCTTTTATGTAAATCTTTATCTGATATAACTATATATTGAACCTGTTAGCATTCTTGTACATTATTCTGTAAGTAAACCCAGTATTTAGCAGTTCAGCATATTTATTTTCTTCCTACAAAATAAGACAATTTTAAAATATTAAATTTTGGAAATTAAGCTATTTTCATATTTAACAAAGTAGAATGCTAAAACTATTTTATTAAAAATAAAAAGTGAATTAAATTTGCAACAAAAAATCAAAAAACCGCATATGAATATCTTTATTCGTTTAAAACTTTTTTTTATTAAACTTATTGTAAAAACAATAAAATATTTCTAATTTTTTGTAATCAAGAATGCCATGACAAATAAAACATACTTTTAAACCTTATTTTAATTATAATTTTAGTTAAATAATAATTAATTTAGTAATTTACAACCCAACCCAGTCGAGCAACAAAAGCTTTTTGTCTTTCTTAAGGTTTTATAATAACCATTTAGGCTCAATACTAACATGTTTTGGTTATCGGACTGAGCGGCTTTCGTCACTGTAACCCTTACCACTTTTGGCTCAATAAGTATCTAAGTGTACATCGATTTACTAAATCCGATTCAACCGATTGGATAATACTAAATCCGACAAAAAATTGCTATAAACACGTATCCGATTGAGTAAATGATTGGATTGACAGCCATAAGTCCAAATTGTTTTTAAGTGATTTAAATTAAGTCGATTTTGAAAAAGCTTTGAAAAATTACCGTTAAGTAAAAGAGCTTATAAGTGTAGAAATATAATAATGGAAAATATGAAAAAAATTAAATATTTGCTAAAATATTGTGATAGTTTTTCTTTAGTGATTTGCGTTAATATATTTTTTTATAAAATAAAATTAGTTGAACAAATACCACAAAAGTAGGTTTAAAAGTTTATTTTTAGAATATGCATCCGATAAATTCAGGGACGAACCTCAGGGTATTAATTTCAATTCGATCCGTTCAGTCAGATTCAAATGCTACGATGTACAATGTACTGAATGTACCCTTACTCAATGTTTAAAAATTGCATGAAAAACATTGTGATAAAATTGTCGTATACCGCCATATACAGGGTTAGTAGAAAAACCGGAACGGTGGATTATTTTAGCAACCGTAACTGAACAAGAAGAATGTAAAAAAAAACGTGTTTGCAAGGTTGTCAAGTTTATAGTTTCATCTGTGGGTTACGGAATTTTAAAATTTTAAAAGAAATACCCGATTTTTTATTATTGTAATTGTTTGTATTGTATCAACTTTATTATGATCTAATTTTGTTGTTTTTTTACTCTTGTTATTTCTGAAATATGGCACCATGCTTTTTTCAAAATTAATACAAAAAGGGTAGATATGGTCAGTTACAAAAAAATATATTATCTTGGCAACCTCGCAAATACAATTTTTAAATTCTTCATGTTCAGTTACCCCTTGGCACAAAATTTGATTAATTTATATTTAACAGTTGCTGAGATAATCCACCGTTCCGGTTTTTTCTGCTAACCCTGTATATGGCGGTATAAATATCCGTGGAAGATTCGTCAAAGGGAACCCCATAAATAGGTTTTAAAAGGGTTATAAACAGAAAGTCTATTTCATTGTTGGCCCAGGCACTATCATGTAGGGGAGAACCGGGAGGGTTTGGATACTGGGAGCATATGGACACAGTCAAATTTACCGCCAAATCTATTCTAATATTCTTGGCGCGTTGTCCGGTAGTCGGGAAGAAAGTGCCTTTAGTGTTTATAGTTAATTCAACATTATAGTCGCGGTAAATTCAAAAATACTTTTTTGTAATTTTAAAGTAATATTTTGCCAGGAAATAAGTTGCAATTTCTTTTTTTTATATAATACCTCATTATTTTATTACGTGTGTGTTCATTTAGAATTTTAAAAATCGTTTTTTACGGTTTAATTGTTAACAGTATTTTAATGAACCTATAAAATCACCATTCTGTCAAATTTTACCATGGGGGAGGGTATGGACAGTCGTCCAACCTCCACCTATATGTCCAGACCCTCCCATAATTAATTTTTAAGCTAACCTTTCTCTTTTTTTTTCTTAGTAAAAATGCCCTAAATGTACAAAAAAAGAGACAAACTAAACTTTTTATTCTGAATCTGTAAAGCAAGCTGTCATCGATGTTACTGATAATAAGCTAAGTTATCGAAAAAGTCGATAGTAAATAGGCGAAGCTTAAAGGGATTAATAATTAATGTAACTGTAACCCCTACATTTTTGTTGATTATTAAAAATAAGTAACTCCTAAACATTGTGTTAAAATTCGAGGTTTATATGTTCAGATCCTACCCGTATATGGGGTGAATCTGGACACTTGACATGTAGTCATTTTTCTTGTTAAAATATCAATCCTATTTCATGAAAAATATTTGGCATTTATTAACTGTAAAGATATATTACTTAGCGATACTTATACACAAAAAAAACATTTTAAATATTTTGAAATGTAGACAAAAAATAGTATTGATCAAAAAGTGTCCAGACTCTCCCCGCTCTCTCCTACTTATCAAGCAATTCACGTTGGTGGTCAATCATAAAATGTACTAAAATGTTCCATATTTTGTTTGATGCATTTTTGCTCGGCTTATAATTGAATTGGTGGCGCTATGGATGTAAATATTTTTTTAATAAAAATTTGATTGAATAAAACAAAAAATGGCTTAATGGATTGAATCGAAATTTAGTAAGGTTTTTGTAGGCGAGGTCTTTTCGGCATTCATTAGGATTGCGCGGTACACGTTGCTTGATTTTTTTTACTTTAAGCTTATTTTTTTGCTAATTTTAGTGCGATCATTGTTAAGCGAAATACAGCCACTTAAAAAACGGTAAAAATTTGGATTTGTTTTTGTATTCTTATATTTTTTCCACTAGTGTATTATTATATTTTATAAAAGTATGCATTAGTTACCAAAAAGCAAAATAAAAGGTAATTAATATTGCTAATTAAAAAAAATATTCAAATGCCAGAAAATAAACAAACGAACACACGTGACGTTTTATAACAGCTCGTTATGTAAGCCGAAATTTTCACGGGATTAAAATTATGTGACCCTGTTGCTGTTGGTGTGTGGCACAACATCCAGAAAATGTGTTAATCCTCGGGCACGTGGGTTTGCTATTTAAATTTTATCAGGGTTTTTTTTTAACAAATGACGATAAAACATTTAACAAACTCTTGTTTTCTTTGTGTGTTTATTTAAATTTGATGTAAATTAGTGTGGAAACTTGGTAACTTAGGGACAACAAGATATAATGTCCAGAAAAAACTTTTTCCCTATTTTACATTTTTTATTGGTCTATTTCTTTTAAAATATAATGTATAATAAAATGTATGTGAATTCTAAAATGTTTTTAAGTAAAAGCCTTTCAAAGAGCAGCTGCTCGTCCGATTAGGTGCTGTACCTGAGCTATGTTTTGACTTTATAAGCATCGGCGCTACAAGAAGTAGAGCTTTGCCACCAGAATGCAAAAAGGGTCAGCAGATTTTTTTATAAAAATGCTTAGGTTGCAAGAATTCTTAAAAGAAAAATACTTTCGAGTAACGACGTTCACCGTTGTAGTTTCTAAACGCAACTTCCCATCGATCCGGTGTCTATCATTCAATACAAACATTAAAGCTAAAATGCTAAATTAGCTGATTTGCACTCCACGAAACCACTTTTAATTTTTTAGCCATTGAAAAGCATTTTGGATGCAGGTTGATTTATTTTTTCCTCTGAAAATTCAAAGCTTACTACGATACATAATCATTAATTTTCATCACTAATATGTAAGGTATTAATAAAATAATATGTTTTGTAAAGTGTTTACAGAAAACAGCAATTTTAAAAAAATAAATATGCGTTATCGGTTAAGACCGCCCAGAGAAAATTACTTCATAGTGGTGGCACCAAACCATTTATTTGCCATTTAGCTGTGTAGATATTTAAAATTTTATTAGAAATATCACCAATGTAATTTACTTCTAATATTTTTATAAAAAATATGATATTTTTATCATATCAAACCTTTCGCGTATCTCCGCCCATTGGTAGGGTCCTAAAGACGAAAGGTTTTTACTAAAAAGTTCATTTATCCAATACTTAAACAAACCATAATATAAACTATAATTTGAGGCAATTATTGCCGTTTTTTTTAGAGACCTTGATGTTACTGACCCTTAACAATATTCAAATTCGCTTAGGTGGGCGGGGCCTCCCGGACCTCCCCTATTCTTGACAAGCAGTCAAAATCATTTTACAGAAATGAATGAGTTAAAAACTCCTTACTGCTTGTTAGCACTGGAAGGTTGCTGTTTCACACTGTCGACAGAGAGTGGGATGGACAATAAGCTACCACTTATTCGCCATTTCAATATTTTTAATAATTCCTACACTGTACTAATAAAAACCAGATAGTATGAAAACGGTCCGGGATTGGTAATCTTAATTATTAGTTCTGAAAGTAAAACCTATGGATAGTATAAAAATTAACATCGCTAAATTGGACAGTATTTGACAGATGCAACCTTCAAGTGCAAGAAAATAACAAGCAATGGGGAATTTTCATCTTTTACATTTTTTTTTAATTTTTTTTTATAAATTTTAATAAAAAATAATGTGCCCCAAAAATGTTTTTTTTTTTGTAATGTAAATACAGCCGATTTATTTTTTGTAACTTGTTAAAACCAAAATAAAATAAGATTTTTTACTTATAAATATTAAGGCTCAATTTTAAAAGAAAAATTTTCAAATATTGACTATATTGGTCTATTTTTTGTCGTCAAAAGGTATTTTTTTGTTAAGATTTTTGTAGCGCTTAAAAAATATAAAAACCAAATAATTAAGGCAAACGCCATCACGACCTCATTTTTCGGGAAATCTAATAATTAAAAAAAAGACAGAATATGTATATTTTTCTTTAAATAAATAAACAAATATATAAATCCTGAAAAATATTGTAAATTGTAATGTAAACTTACAAAGTTTTTATTTAAATAAACAAAATTATTTAAAAAAGCAAGTAATTAAATATTTAATCAAGTTACAACTAAAAGAACTACTTACAAACAACAAACTTGTTTTATTTTACTTACAAACACTTATTTAAACAAACACTCAAACAACCCGAGTCCAACGCATTTCGGAAAACACGGCCGTGGCAAGATGCCTTCGTATTACAGATGCTTTTTGTAAGGAGTTGTATTAGTCCGGTTAAATATGGGTAAAATAAAATATCGATCAATATTGATTTTTGCCTAGCATTATGTTTGTAGTTGTTTTAGAAAGGCGGGTCCGTAAGAAAAACATTTGTAATAAGTGTATGTTAATTTTAAACAATTTCTTAGAATAATTTATTTGAAGAAATATATATTTTTATAAGTTTATGCCCTACAGCTTCATATCTTCAGATTTTATGTACAAAGTACTCCATAAAAAGTCGAGGTTAAAAAGTAAAGTAAATTTATTTAATGGTTAAGTAAAAATTCTTTAAACTAAAAAATTACGTTTATACTAGGGTGGAAAAAATGCAAAACATACTTTTGATTTTAAAAGGCATAATTTACCTTGTTTACCTTATGAATAATTGAATATACACACCTTTAATACCAAACCATTACTAAAAGCTTGTCGGCGATGGGTTTTTGGTCTTAAAGTCCCTGTAACTCAGCACGCCACTGTAGTCTTAAAACTTCTGGTCCTATTTACCATTTAATTTAAATATTCAAACATTTCCTTGACCCAGCTTGCAAAAAAACACATTTTTTCTTTCTCCGGGCAATATTTCTTTTCAGATAAATAATATTTTCACCTAAAAGCACGCAGGATGGAAGATTAATATCCATCATTTTGTCCGAGGTTCTTATTTATGGCGATAGAAAAGTATCCGGGAAAAGTTGACTCAATCAATAAGGGTGGTTTTACCTTGAGAGTTTCTACCGGCAACAAGTGATCAATAAGGTTTATTATTTTACTTTAAATATCCTTAAGGAGGCAACAATTGATCGGCCGTCCCTTATTGGGTGCTTTATTTGTAAAAGTATATTTGTATTAACATATCGATTTGTGTAAATTATTATTTTAACAAAAAAAGGAGAAGATACTATATGTTCGACACCAATGTTTTTACATATTATGCTGTTAAAGTATAAAAATATTTTGTGTATTTAGTTATTAACATTTAGTAGTTTAGCGGAATGTTATTACCCAACTTTATATTTATTTTATTTTTTATTTAATTTTTTAAATTTTTAGTGAGTATTATTTATCTTTTTAAAGTCGGTTATTTTTTTTAAATATTTATTGAGTAATTATATTTTGTATAAATTTGTTAAAAATAGCAATTCTTTAGTAAAAATCCAAATTTTTATACATTGAGGATACTAAAAGAGTTCCTCCACTTAGGGGTCTAGTGCTAAGGGCACACTAACAACTTAAAAAAAGAAAGAAAAAGAAGGGCATTTAGTATTTTGTTTTAAGGGCCTATCTAATCTCCTTACTCACTCAAGATACTTAATGACATAACTTTGGTCACGTGGTCTAGTGTCAAGGGGCACTAGCAACTTTTTTTCAATAGAAAAAGGGGTCACGTAGCACATCGTTTTAAAGGCCCTTAGATTCCCTACGTAACGGCCACCCGTTATAGCCAATTTTATTTAAAGCCACACTGTTTGTTCGGTATTTAGGCCAAATTTTAAATGGTTTTAAGTCTAAAACGGCTGGGTCGATTTTTAAAAACCAAGTGACGTTAAGTAGAGAATCAAAATGCTTTTAAAACGAGGTGGTATATGTCCAATTAAAAAAGAGTTGCCTATGCCACGTGACCAAAATTATTTATATGCCAAAGAGTAGTTTCTGTGACACCCTTATACCCAAATTTTACCTGATCCTTATATCTTCTCCCATTCAAAAGATAAATTGGGGGAACTCTTTTATTATCCTCACTGTATATACAGACTATTCACGAATAGGGTTTATAAGAGCAGAAATAAATAACCTATTTCTTTCTTAAAAACGTAATTTCCTAAGTAAAACTTTTGCTTGTAAAAAGAGGCTCATAAAAAAATTAAATACAGGGTTCGTAAAAACTTTAAAAACATGATTTTTCGCCTAGAGTTAACAATTTTTATGTTTTTCTTTTAGGCAAACTGCAATTCAGAAATTTAACCACCTCTTACCTTGCTTAAGGCACCCATTGTACGGTAATATTTAGACTTTCAGACTTTATGGATTGTCAAGGGATAAAAAAATTGACAATTTGACTGAAATATTCTTTTAAAAGGTATTTGCCACTCAGGTAGATATGGGACATTAAATCCCTGTATATTAAGTAACTAGTAAAGCCTATTTATTAAGATAAATTTTATGTTAATCTTTTTTAACAAGTATCTTTAATTAACAGTATTTCTCTGGTAACTTTTAACAGTCCATTATTATCCTAGCCTTAAAAAACTCGTAAGCCACCTCTATAGCTTACAAAATAACATATCTTCTTTACATATTATCTTTTATCCATACATGAATAGCTTTTTTATTCGCCTGGGTTATGCAAAGTCTCCTGATACTGTTTTCCATAACTAGATTATTATTGTCTTACACGTCCTCCCCTATTTACGGTTTGTGATGTTTTCATTTATCCGGCTTTCAGATCACGTCTTGTAATACATAAAAGTAATCGAAGTTATATACAGGATGGTCCAGCTAGTAACCAAACATATCTTACAAAAAACTCACTGACAAAATTTAGTATTAGCTTGTTTAGAGCTTAAAAACATGCTCTAGATAACGATAAATAGAAGGAAGTAACATAATTTAAAGTTAGGGTAAGATTTATGGACCAATCAGTACGAGATCTAGAACCTTTCGAGTACCGTTAGGCATGTAAGGCTGGAAATTAGTATAGTGATGAGTACTAGCATGCTAAGTACGACAATCAGCACGTAGCAAGCATCAACGGTGAACATCATCGCGTATATTTTTAAAAGTTAAAAGAAACTTGACGCTGTAAGCTTAAAATTTTTCTAGAATTTAGTTTATTTATACTATAGCTTAAAAAAAATTACAGACGATTTGGATGGCCATATTTCCAAATCTAATAAAGTTAAATAAAACATATGTAGTGTTTCCTTAAAACTCTTTTAAGATCTTTTTATTCGTAATATAATATACAGGGTGTATCATTTAAAAAAATTCACCTTGTATATTATCACCAGTATAACCGTTAAAAAGATCTTTAAACAAGTTTTAAGAAAACACCACATTAGGTACATCTAACTTTATTAGTTTTGAAAAATGGCCATCCAAATCAGCCACACCTTGCAGTTCGCCTGAAAGGTAACCTTACTATGAATGACTAAGTCCTAGAAAAATTTTAAGCTTACAGCTCCAAGTTTTTCTTTTTCTTTTTCAAAAAATATACAGGGTAACGATGAGCAGGGCTGATGCTTGCCTATTAATCTTTGGCTTATATGGCAAATACTACTATAGTAACGTAATAAAAATGTACGAAACTTTTATAAGATTAAAAAGAAGCAAAAAAGATTATTATTAAAAATAAAACTAAATATAGCACACAAGCCGTAATAGCCGAAACAGAGATAGAATTGGACAGAACATCATCATCAACGACTCTAACTTCGAGCGCATTAGGGAATTTAAGAACCTTGAAACAACATTAACGGATTACACGAAATAACCAATTTAGGCTGAGAACAAATGTCTACGCCCTTGAAATAAAAAATAATAATAGTGGAAATAACTAACAAAACTAAAAAAAAAAGCCAAGTAGTGATGTACCGTACTGATGCATGGACAGTAACAAAGGCAAACGACAAGCGATTAAGGGTATGGGGATGAAAAGTCCTTAGGAAGATCTTTAAGCTCTTGATGGAGCAAAGGGACGATATAGGATGGAAACTAACAAAGAACTAGAAGAACTATACGCAGACGCCAACATAATAGGTGAAATAAAGTCTAGTAGACTCCAGTGAACATCCCATCTTAAATGACTTTCGGGCAGAAGACTGGTAAGACTGGTATGAAAGAAAACCCCTAGTTACCTAAATACCTGGTTTAAATAGCCATATTTCCGAAACTAACAAAATTAGATGTACTTATTGTAATATTTTCTTTAAGCTCTTTTTAATATATATTTGATGGTATTACTGGTGATAATAAACGGGGTAGGACAAGAAGTATATGTTTTTAATGAAGCACTCTGTATTTAAAAAAACATAAAAAGAGACCTTTAAGAAAATACCACATTTAATACACCTTACTTAATTACTTTAGGATTTAGGAACTATAGCTATTCAAATTAGGTATTTATGTAATTTTTAAATTACCATCATTTTGTAGTGTGTAAAAGTATTTACTTTATATTGTGGGGCTACAAAGTGCCCGCTAGGAGCTTTAACATGGTGTGTTACAAAACTACCCTTTTTATTTAATTATTTTCCCCACGCCCAGCCCAGCAGTTATCTTAAAATTTACATTTATCAATTTTACTTTAAAATATAGTATTTATGCGTCAATTTCATATGCCATAGTTTAAATTTTTAAATTGTTCCGTTTAAAAAATAAAAGGTGGGGGAGGGACATTAAAGAGATGCACTATATACCTTTGGTATTACAAAGCAACTTTCTATATTCCTTTCATGTAACTAAAGTTATTTTGTTCGCTTGTAAGACTCCATGCGTCTTCGAATACTGTTTTCCATAACTAGATTACTATTGTATAACACGTCTTTCTCTATTTACTGTTCGTCATGTTTCCGTGCCTTCGTCTTTCTGATCACGTCTTCAACACCACATAAAAAGTAATTGAAGTAATGCACGGACCGGCAAGCAATCAAAAATATGTCGTGCAATTAACCTTGCTTGGATAGTGAGTGAGCGCTCTACTTTATTTTAACAATATTTTTCCACGATCGTTAACAAAAAATGATGTTTTTTAATCGTTAACATGAAGGTGAAGTACTCCATTCTAGAACACTACATGAAGTGTAAAAAAGTAACTTTTTTAACACTTTAAAGCTTTTTTTCACACTTTAAATTAGTGTTTTATTTTAATGCCTACTACAATAAACTTAAATATGAATTTATGCAATATACAGTAAACGCGACATCAACTAAACCAAACGGTCAAGTGACCTTTGATTTCGTCATTAATAAAAAAATTTAAAACAATTATATAATATTTTAGTATTATTTCTACAAAAAGTAAGTACATGCAATTTTCTAAAATTAAATAATAAATTAATAGATATGGAGAGAATAATTGTCCTTAAAAAATAAGAAGGATGTGATTATTAATAGCTGTGCTGCAAAAATTAAAATTAATAGGTTAAGATAAATAAAACATGTATAAAATGGTATTTTGGGAAATTTTTATACAGTCGTAGAAAAAATTTAGTATGGAACACATGCATAAAATGTCTTTATTTTTTACTAATGGAATTGCCGCACTCGCCTAACGGCTCGTAACTTCCGATTCGTAAAGAAAGTATTACCTTATGCACTTGTTACATAAATTACTATTTCAGGATTCTTATTTGTATGTAATCGACTATTATGTACGACGCACAGTTAAATATTAGATATTTATGTTATAAGGATCATAATAGTAACGGTCATTATGGTCAAAGCTCACTAGGCGCTTAGGTCTTGGTACGCTCATGGACCGATAAAACATTCAACATGCTATTTAAATGTTATTTAAGGTAATTCGTTTTAAAAGCATGTAAAATTTTTAAGGGGCCTAGTTTCAAAGTGTACAATCTTCAAAATTAGGTTTTCTTGTTATACTCGTATTTAATAAAAAGATAACAAAGATTCTATAAATTAAATATATTTTTTTCTTTCTTAACTTTAAACACTCTGTCATGGATGCAGTCATCGCCTAAAAAGTGATTTATTTAAATTTAGCGCAGAAAAAATTCTCTTTTGGGTCATTTATTTTACTGTTATATTAAAAAGTGTAAATGGAGATTGTACACTTTAAAACTAGGCCCTTTGATCGTATCGTAAGCGTACCGAGACTAAAGCAGCAGGTAAAAGTTCGGCCACACATAACCGCGCCTATGTCCCACAAGACCCGCATCGTAGCACGACCGTGTCTCGTACGGTCTGAAACATGCCCAGCAAATGATTTATATGTGGATCGGATAGCGCCGATGTTCCCCGAATGAAGCATTGAGTTTACGGGCGGTTTACCTTTTATTTTAGCTTATTACGTATAAAAATTAAAAGTTGGTGGGTAAGGTTAGTTTTTGTAAACAAAGAAAAAGTGATTTGATAAGTATTAAAAAGTGTAAAGTTAATTTTATTGTTACATCCTGTGAATAAAACTTACGAATACTTTGTTATTTCTTGTTTTATAAGTTTTTTAAAATTATTATTTCGAGAAATTAAATAATAAGCTAATGTTTGTTTACTTGTTAAAATACGGTGCGGGGTATGTGGTCGGGCACGGAGCGGCGATATTAGGCCTACGGCATTTGATTACAACAGTACATTTCAAAACAGGGAAAACGGCCGTGCTACGGTACTGGACTTGGTGTGGTTATATGTGGCCAAACCTTAAAACTAAGTTACCATATTTGTAAAGATTTAATTTATGATTAGATGTAATTTGAAGCGTGGTTTAATTGACTTATTACAGTTTGATTAAATACAATTTTTTTGCACCGTAACCCCCTACATTTTACTAGAGAAACGCACGGCCACGGGCTCGTTGCGATTATGTGAGGCCCGACCTTTATGGTACTAGCCGTGGAGGCATCGGCCGAGTCTGATAACATGTCGTGTACCATAGTGACTCTTTATGATTCGAAATTCATACAATATTTTATATTCCAAAGATTTTTGTTTTTTTTTGTCAAATTTCTAGTTTTTGTCATTAAACTATTCAAGTGTAAATGTAGCTTAATTTATAGGACTGAATACTATAATGAAATTATTATAGTATTCAGTCTTATAAAGTATGCCATTTTGACAATGAAATTGAACTTATAAGAATGTCATTATGACACGTCGGATTTAAAAATATTTTTGTACGAGTGTTAAAAAATGTATAAAAGATAATTGTGTTTGTAAACAGGTAATTTGGCTTATTACCCACGGCTATTACCCTTATCCGTTACCCACGGCCATAAGGTGCCTTAAAAGTGCATAAATACTATAATTTGTATATGTTTTTGAAAACCTTATCTACTTAAGTTCGCACCATATGGAAAACTTTTTAATTGATAATTTAACAAAAGAGTTATTCTTTATTAAAAATTCTGCAT
This sequence comes from Listronotus bonariensis, assembly GCA_014170235.1. Taxonomy (NCBI): domain Eukaryota; kingdom Metazoa; phylum Arthropoda; class Insecta; order Coleoptera; family Curculionidae; genus Listronotus; species Listronotus bonariensis. Next base: position 5,497 of record JACEGR010004679.1, on the reverse strand, counting down.
GATTTAAAACCTAAAATGCAATCACCAGATAATAATTTTTTTAATGGTATACGAGGTTTCACAATTTTTTATTTTTTTTCTAATTAAGCAGATTTGCACATTTTAAAGTTATTTTTATTTTTTCATTTTTTTAAATAATATTTGATATTGTCAAATATATCAGTACTCTCCTCTTAAGCAAAATTTATATTTTTTTAGATACCTTGTATACAAATAAATTTATTTTTATCTGAGGATTGCATTTTAGGTTTTAGACCATGCAAAACTTTTAATTAAGAATATTTTTTTAATTAATAATAAAAAAGTGTTTAATTTTTGTACTTAGCACACTGTACAGGGTTTTCATTTATATTTTGCCACCCAGTTTTAACTATAACCAAAAAATATGAAAACTGTATAAAAGTTTAATAGATTTTACTTTATTATCTTTTGAGCATAACAAAAGGAATAAATGAACATCAAAAACTTATAAGAAAAATAAAAAGTTTTTTTTTTAAATGGAACACCCTATATATTATGTCACCCTTAAAAAGTCTTTCAAAAAGCTTTACAAAAATACCACATATAATATATCTATCTTTAATGATTTTTAAAATATGATTACCTAAATCTGAAAAATAGTAGATATAATTTCCATTATACCTAACTAAAGGTGTGGAAACCAACTCGCCGACCATAGGGAATTAAAAGCATAGTAAATATTTAAGGTGGGGTCCGATGAAAGACGGAAGCGGTGGGTAGCCGGCAGCCCCTGATCGTTCTACTCAAATCGGCGTGCTTGTTGCAGCGGTGAATTGCGAAAGAGTACATAGGAGATTGGTAACGGGGATCATATGCACGGATTTTGCCAAGGACGGCGGTTTGGTTTTCAAAGCGGTATGGCATCAACCTGAGACTGTAAATATAATGGAAATTACATTCAGATTTAAATGGTCATATCTTCGAAACTATCATTGATAGATATATTAAATGTGGTATTTTTGCTTTTTAAAAGACCTTTTTACGATAAATAAATATACAGAATGTTTTATTTTAAAAAAGTTAACCTATTCATTTTTCTTAATGTTTTAATGTTTATTTGTTTCTTTTGGTATGCTCAAAAGATAATAGTGTAAAAAGTATGAAACTTTCATACAAGACATTTTTTGCTCTCCTTCTTGGTTATAATTAAAAATAGCTGGCAAAATATCAATGGAAATCCTGTATATTGTTGATGTAAAATTTAGTAAAATTAAAAATGTAATTAAATGTACAGAGCATTTTTAAAAAACTACTTTACAATAAAAATTCTATGAGTAGTTTGTGTTTTTGGTTTTTAATTCAATGTTTAATGAATAATTTTTTTGAGGGACTATTCTTTATTTTAACGACAGTTTTTCAAAAACTTATTTTTTGTAATTTATTAATATTGTTTAACATAACCCCTAAAATGCCAGAAAACTTATAAATTTGCAACTTATTCTTATTAAAAATTTAATCTCATTCTTTACCTCTGAAAGAGATAATAAGGGACCACTAATTTTGGTAAATTCTAACCAAAAGGTAAATATTATTTGTAATTATTTAATTTATTTTTTATTATTATTTAGAATATTTATTTTTTTTTATATTTCTGTTTATTGTTATTGACATATGTATAACAACTTACTCCGTAGTTCATACTTTCTCTGGTTTCATTTATTAGCTTTGTATTCTTAGTAGTCAATAATTTGTGCAAACAGACAAAATTATAACATTAAAAAATAATCAAAAGTGAACAATTTTTATGCTCCAAATTTAATTTTTATTTTATTCGTCACCTGTTTTCTTTTTTTCCTTAAATGTAAGATCTTATCCAAAGCGTGACCTTCATCCACATGTTGCTAGATTTTCCGAGGGAAAACACACCTTTTATTGATTGACTTAAAAGTTATTTGAATTTCCGGGTCAAGAGATATATAGAGAAATTCGGTTGTTTTGATACTGACATCTTTTTTTCTAGATGATGGACAGACTAAATAAAAATAAAACATAAATATTCAAATATTACAGGAAATGGGGAGCAAGTTACTCTTGTCTATAATGCATATTTCATTAAAAGTATTTTTTAAATAAAATTGGTTGTGTGACGTAATGAATATAAAAACACAAAATACTTACAAATACGGAAGGGCCGCCATTTTGCAAAAACCGTTTGGGCCTATATCTCCGTAACCGTACACTTGAGGCCCATAATTATAAGGACCTTTATTATAGACAATTAAATTTCCTATCTTTTTGGTTTTATATCTGTTTTTGTATTATTTACCGTTTACGATTTGTAAGATTATTACTGTTTGTTTATTGACTTTTTTTACTGATAGCTCTTTAATAATTGTTTAAATAATAAATTGCTTATAATTAAACATTTAAATAAATAAATTTTCAACAACTTTTAATTTAAACTTTTTTCTTAAAATTAATATTTTTAAAGTTAAGAGGCCTTCAATGTTGTAATACGAGGTTAATAAGATCGAAGTATGCATAGCGTAATCCGAGAAACCATAGTAATACCTGGCCACTTGTTGAATGACGTGTTTGGGCCTAGCTGACGTTAAGAGGATTTTTAAAATCAAAACTCGTAATAACTTATTATTATATTAGAGAAAAAAGTTTTGAATAAAAGTTGTAGAAAATGTATCGATTTAAAAGTTTGATTATTAGCAATTAATTATTAAAACAATTATTACAAGAGATAGCGGTAAAAAGTCAATAAACAACCAGTAATTATCTTATAAATCGTAAACGGTAAGCACTACAAAAAAAAATTATAGAAAATAAAAAAATAGTAAATTTAATTACCTATAATAAAGGTTTTTATAATTATGGGCCTCAAGTGCACGGTTACGGAAATACTGGTACAAACAATTTTTTACAAAATGGCTGCACTTCCGTCTGCCATATTTGTAAGTACTTTGTGTTTTTAGATTCATTACGTCCTATTGCACCTATTTGTGAAAAAAATAACTCTTGAAGAAATTTGCAAAAAAACCTCTATTGTCTGTACTAAAAACTTACAACGTAATTTGGTTTTATAATTGAGCAATAATATGATTTTTAATAAGCAAAAACAAACAATATATTATACAGGGTGTTCGTTAATTAATGGTACATATATCCAAAAGTTAATAATAAAGAAGATACAGGTGTCAATGTGATTTTTTTTTTTAAATTTATCTTGAGAGTTTTTGATACGTTTTGAATATTTTTAATAAATCTTGATATCTAGGGTGTTTTTGACATAAGCTATTCAGATTTGATAATCATTTTAATGTGTAAACTAAAGGGGGCTAGCTATACTACTTCAATTTATCTAAAACGTCCCAATTTTTTGTGTTACTCTGTGTGTACCAGCTAAGTAAACCAGTAAACTCCCTTATACTTTCTACACAAAAAATGTATACTTTGAAAAAATGGCTGCAGCAACCGTTTCCAAGATATTTGCATTTAATAGCTTAGGCGGAAAGCAGTAGAAAAGGTCATAAAAAAATGCCTTACAGCAAACCATTGGTAGAGTTTTGTTAGGTGCATCATAACTTTCTAAGAAAAACACTTTCGAACCAAAATAATGCGTTAGGGGATGAAGGGGGTGCTTTCTAGGGGTAAAAGCGTTTTTTGCAATTTCAAGCTAATCAGTAAATCCTGTTAAAAAAAGTTAAATGTAAAAGTTGTCGACATTAAAAAAACCTACAACTTATGTCATAACCATTTTTACCTTAATCTCAAAAATATTTGAAAAAAGTAGAAAAAACTGTTTTTTCGGTTTTTAATTTATATCTTTTACAAAAATAGTTCATTTAGGCTAAAATTTGGAGCAGATATACTTTTTATCATTCTTAGTGCCAGTACTTTCATCTACGAAAAAACTATTCTTGGAATATTTACTGTTTTTTTTTTATCTGTTTAACACTCCACGAAGGCTTTATGCCTAAGTACCAGAGTACCGTGGGTGTCGGGTTATTAGATGTTTAACCCCTTTTCCACGCTGTTCCGTCAACGTTATCCAAGCACTGAAACATTCAATTTTGCATTTCACAACACCTTTTAGACAACGCGGTAGTGCCACCACGGACGTTATTTTTTGTAAATAACTACTACCTGGGGTAGGCAGAATACTACACAGTGGTTTGCCAAGCCATCTGTGAGGTGACGAGTGATTAAATGCCAATGTCCGGTTTCGAGCTTCGAACTCGGATCGCTGCGGTGAGAAGCTGGTACGTTACCGCTGCACTACGCTCGCCACTGTGATAACTATTGTTGACACAATCGTAGGTATGACAATTATTCGGCGAATAAATTTATTCGTAGATGAAAGTACTGGCTTTTAATGTACTGTATTTTTTCATTAATAAATATTCAGCCCTTATTATAAAAACCATCTTTAAAAAATATATATATATATATTTTTTAAAGATGGATTTTTATATATATATATATATATATATATATATATATATATATATATATATTATTTTACCCGTTGAAAAATTGGTATTATTTAATAAAATTGTAATGTTTGAATATTTTGAAACATTTTTAAATAGGAAAGTTGAATTACAGGTATACCATGTAACCCAAAATTGGTGTTACAAGAGGACAAATGGTACAACATTTTTAAATTTTAAATCGGCATTTTGGGAAAACTTGTCGCATGGTCCAAAACAAAAAAATACAAAATTTTGCTTCTGCTGGTAATATACAGGGCAAGTTATTTTTAAAAATAAAACAAAATTGTTTAAGTTAATGTTGCAGAGAATTGAATTTTACATTAAAATTTTTAGTTAAAGCATTAAAGAAAAAAAAATGGTTATTGTTAGTTTTTTTGTACATGTCATGCACTTTAATAAGCAGACAGCACACTATCGCAATGAGAACGGAATGGAAACGAACATAAATTTTTAAAACATATAACTAAATGGGAGTCCGCACACTATCGCTGATCGAAATACTGAGGAACTCCCATTTAGTTATATGCTTTTAAAATTCCCGTTTCGTCTGATAAAGCACCAGTAATTTCCATAAATTTACGAAAAAAGAAGGACAAAAAATGTTAAATTTGGGAGGTCAATACCTAAAAACCGTAGATAATTTATATTTATAGATGTCCCTGGCAAAAAACCGAAAATATGTATAAATTTGTGTGTTTTATTGGTCATTATTTTATTAATTTTAACTAAACGTAATCCTTAACTAATAACACTGATCTGCAACGAAATTCTCCTTTAAATAAAAACATGATAAATATGAAGCAATAAGGCTGCTAATTCACTATCACTATAGTTATCTTGTATGTACTATCACATGAAAATTTTGTTTAAAAGGCTTTTTTATAATTGCTTTAGTTTTGGATTTTGTGTGACGTTCTTGCATAAATACTATTTTTAATCAGTGTGGATCAAACTTGTAGACATAAAAACTATTAAAATTTAGAAAAAGAGGATAAATTTACCGACCTCCAATTCATGTCTATGTACCACTA